>NW_025563541.1:0-27500 GCF_020424385.1 Procambarus clarkii
CAACGAAACTGTTGCCCTTTCCAGTCCATGATGCCCTGTGTGACGACAACATTACATTGATCTTCCCACGTCGCTTTCTTGCTGAAAGAACCGTCTTTGCCACAAGACTCAGTACTTGGCTCGTTGAGGAAAACATCGACTAACGTCTTGCAAGTTTCACCACCGAAAACACTGACTTGCCCGTATATGGCATTATCGAACTCGCTCAAGACACGAAAGACCGTGCAACCATGAAAGTGTTCTTCTCCAATACTACTGCGGCGACTCTTGCCACCAACACTGGAATCAGAGACATGGGGATTTTGATTCCACCTACCAAAGTGAAGATGGAACGCTATTACGTCCTCAAACAGCGCCTTAAATGTTACAAATACACGCACACGACCAATAAATGCCTGGAAGGCTGATATCTAACGTTGTCTACTTTGCGATGGTGACCCACGTTGCTATTTCCCGCGCTGCCCACGCCGACAAGAAGAATTACAGAAACTGACCGATACGAGGAGACCTCCCTCCCCCACCAGCGACGCCGCTACCATCAGCGCCCTCCCCATCCATTCAGCGCCCACCAACCAATCAGAAGGTTTTCCTACTCTACCTTGTGGTGGGTCCAGGTGGACCTTCCCGCCTTCTCATTGGGGGCCCATCGCTCAATCAGCAGCCCAGCCTCGATTTACTTCAAAGGCTTGGCTGGTACCAGTCCTTTTCCAACTTGTTGAAAGGATTGCGGGGGTCGGACAATCGTTTGTTCGTCACAACCATCAACATTCTGTATGCTGCAAACGAATTAACAACCATCAGTGTTCCCGAGAAAGTACTTGCATCCCCAGAAGCGACGCCTTCACCGTCGACGACATCTGCTTTGGTACCACCCAGCGTCCCTGCAGTTGAATAGCCTGCTGCTATGCCTCTTTCAACACCACCAACTCCAGACGTTCCACGGACCGTACGTACGTCCATTTAACTCTCTACTCCTGCTGCAGATACAGCTACCAATCCACAGCCCTCTCCAAGTCCTGGTACTACTCAACCTCCAAGGAACACCGCCTCTGCTTTCGATTCAACAGAGTTGTCAGACCAAGATGGCTCAGTTGGAATACCATACCCTCTTCAACGGTAGTTTAACTACAGATCTGACGATTTCCTTCTGGATACCAAACCTACAACCTCGAACGATAGCACCGCAATGTCAACAAGAAGTGAAGTAAGACTACCAAGAAGCTCATGAAGACTGACGATCCAAGCTTACTGGATGCAGTCAGAAGAAAGAAGAGCACTGAATTCAGAATACCGGCGAATGAAGAATATAGACCCAAAATTTGGTGACGCCAACAACTACAAGCTGCTTGAGAGCCCAACGCCTGTATGAACTGTCAAGAACACTTCACTCAGCAATACAGGAATCATCCCAAGTTCAAACCCACGGTAGCTGTGCCACCGATCTATGTCTCCTACCTCCGACTAGTTTCCTGCTCCTTCTTTAAGTTTTCTCCATCTTCGCCCCTGCCTTTCATCCCTCCTTACCAGCTCCATGGTCTATGGAATTAGTTATTTGATGCCTCCCTTGTCTCCTTTCTAAGGAGTACATTTGGAGACCTATGAGACGATCCCAATAAGTTAGGTGCTTTATCATGGCCATAAGTGCCATATATTTTTTCTGCATTTCCTCTGTTTCAGCAATCTCTCCTGCTCTGGAGAAGGAAGAGAGCATCGAGCAGTACATAAAACGGGACAGAACCAGTGAGTTATATAGTACAACCATTGTGATTGATCTCTTGATTAGAAGGTTCTCGTAATATATCCTATCATTTTTCTGGCTGATGCTTTATTTGCTTGGTTATGCTCCCTAAAGGTTAGGTCGTCAGACATCATTCTTCCCATATGCATTACATGCTGCTTTCATATTATGAAATATTTGATTGCGTTTTGTACGTGTATTTTGTTTAAGGTTCTCATTTTTACCGTACCCGAGTACCTGGAAATTATCACTGTTAAACATCATGTTATTTTCTGCTGCCCAGTCGAAAACTTTATTAATATTTGCTTCTAGTTTATCAATGTCTTCAACAGAAGTAATTATCATAAGAATTTTTGCGTCATCTGCAAAAGATGATTTGAAGCTGTGACTTGTATTTTTTTCTCTACCTGTTAAAAGTATAATGAAAAACAGTGGTTCAAGGACTGGGCCATAAAATACAGAGCTTGACTCGATTTTATTTTGTTGACTATTACCCTTGGCGTTCTGTTCAACAGAAAATTTAGTATCCATCATTCAGCTTTACCTCTTATTCCCATTAACTGCATTTGGTGTTTTATCACTCCATGATCACAGTTATCAAATGCCTTAGCGAAGTTCGTGAATACCACATCTGCATTTTGTTTTTCTTCTAATGCCTCAGTGGTTTTGTCGTGGTGGTCAAGTAGCTGCAAAACGCATTATCTTCCCACTATAAATCCATATATGACTGGGTTGTAGAGGTCATTAGTCTCCATGAAGCTGGAGACCTAACTCCTTATCACTCTCTCAAATACTTTTATTATGTGGGACGTTAGTGCAACTGGGACGTCAGTGCAATTTCTTAGTAAATGCGTTTCTATCTCTCTTGTGTAGAAGAGCTATATTTGTGTGATTCAAGGGCATCTGGAATCTACCCCGTGTCCAAACTCTTCCTCTGCATAACACTGAGTAGCTGTGCTACTGGTACTTTGCATTTCTTTATAAATATTGAATTTTATGAGTCTGGACCCGGGGCTGATTTCATGGGCATGTTCTCAATTTTTCTTTCATATCTGTAGCGTTCGTGTTGAAATCAGTTATACTTTCAGGGGGTTTGGATGTCACACTTAAACAAGCAATACGGATCATCAACTTTCATGCTGTTTATTTGGGTGCTAAATATGTCCTCATACTGTTTTTTAGGATTTCACTAATTTATTTTTCAATCTCTGTATATGAACCATCACTTGTATGAATAAGTTCAATAATGACAGTGGTGTTTGTTTTCGATTTCGCATGTCAGGAATGTTTTTGGATTTTTCTTTTTCTCTTGTATGGGTTTCTGTTCTAATTGCATTTCTTCAATCTGATATGATTGCTTCATTCTCCCAGTTTAAATTATTCCTTCTTTGTAGGGCTAGTAGTGTCTGCTGTCACGGTGGGGGTGGGCTGGGGCTCCACTAGCAAGGGGCTGAGGAGACAGTACTCAGTCTCTCCGATCACGTGATTCCCCAGAGTCACGTGATCACAGAGACTGATCTCACAGAGTCTGTGATCATAGACTGTGGGGACTCAGAGTCCCCACAGAAGAGGACCAGTAATACCCACCACCGCAGGTCATGGCTCTCACCACTGGGGGTGTCACTGATTCACCCTGGGAGCCCTTCAGTCAACCACGGGGAAACTGCTATTAGCAATTCCGGCCTAGACCCGCGGAGGAGTGAAGGAAGACTCAGGGTTACCTTTTAACAATGACTTACCCTGAGTCTTACCTGCCAGACAAAAAGTTGCAGGAATTCCTTTCCCGCTTGCCTTCTCTATCTTAATTTTAACAAGGTCGCCAGCTGGGCTGAGATCTCTGCACCCCAGCAGTGTCGTTCAGTAAGAGTATTCTATACTGCTTGTTGCCAAAGTATTGCTACTCCTACAGATTTGGCACTGGACTGACAGCCCAAGGTACAGACTATAATAGTTTGTGCTGCTTTACCACTCTCCAGCCACTATGTTGCTTGTTGCCAAAGTGTTGCTACTCCTACAGATTTGATACTGGATGGATAGCCTAGAGTACACTTTTATATAAGTCTGTGCTGCTTTACCACTCTCTAGCCACTAAGAATCTTCTATAGAAAACGTAATGTTTACTAGGTGCGACTATGATATCCGTCGAGTATGCTCGTAGAGATAATTATGGAGGCGCACTTTAACACAATCATAAAATATGTGATATTTACTAACATAAGCTAAATGATCACATATACAAGTAATGATCAACCTGATCAACCTGATCAGCCTGATCAACCTGATCAGCCTGATCAACCTGATCACCCTGATCAACCAGGCTGTTACTCATACGTCAGGCTGCGAGGAGCCGCGTCCAACAGCCTGGCTGATCAGTCCAGCAACCAGGAGGCCTGCTCGACGACCGGGCCGCGGGGACGCTAAGCCCCGGAAGCACCTCAAAGTAACCTCAAGGTATGATAGAAATGGATATAAAGCATAAATAATCTGGAGATCGTCGGCAATTCTTCTCTCACGACCTCCTGTGACTCCTTCAGCTGGGCAGATTTAAAATGGGGTCTCACACCCTCTCACAGAGGGGGGGGGCCGCTTCGTACACGTCGGTCTGATCCTCTCCAACTGCCTCAACATCCAACCACACTGTCCTCTTCATCAGTCCTGGACAAAAGCTGCCTTACAGCCTATCCTACTACTAATGTATCACTGTTATACTCAAACATACATGGGAAAATATCGTGGCCTATCTTGCCTACTCAGTTGTGTTGATCCTTCTCTACGGACAACCCAACCCACAAATCGGTAGAGTGCTTATACCTCTCTAGATCACACCAGGCACTTCTGGCCCTTGGAGAGGGGCTCAACGTCACACATTTAGGGGATGCGGCTCCAACCTTAGCCTCGTTGTCACGTGCACACACCCACTCGAGCCGCTGTGACTCCCCACTCTCTCCTTAGGTGATATGATCTCCTCAATCCCCTTTTGACTTATTAGTATTACCTTCTACCCTGTCCACAGCAGTGGTTCTTGGTTCTTTCTCTCTCTCTCTCTCTCCTTCTGTACTATTTCATGGGAAGCCTCACTAGGACAAGGGCAAACACCAGCAAATTGGAATACATTTACTGGACAAAGCACATACACAATACATACACACATATAATAATAATGAATCCTATACTCTATACTATTACAATCAGGTTGCACTCCAACACCATCAGAACTCTATTATCAGTTTACCAAGTGGTATCCTATCTTCTGATTCACCACCTGATACCATCAACCTCCTCAAGTAGATCAAGTATACATACACTGTTGCACTATCAACAAGAGAAATATATATGTATATATATATATATATATATATATATATATATATATATATATATATATATATATATATATATACATATATATATATACATATATATATATATATATATATATATATATATATATATATATATATATATATATATATATATATATATATATATATATATATATATATATATATATATATATATATATATATATATAAATGTGTACAATGAAAATCAGCATGTGAATGCAATAACATATATCAGCATAAATGTTCCTTGATACACCGCAATGATCAATCGATCACCCTATCAGTCCTAGAACACATACATCTGTAGGTAATCCAGCCTACGACTGGAACTCTAAACTTCAGTATAAAACACTCCTTGACATAAGAATGCCAACAATCACTCACCTCTCACTGCATCTTGCACGCTAATGACAACCAAACACTATCAACTCCCTACAAGTAATCCACCAGAACTTCCCTTCCACCTATGGAAGTTCACTACCCCTGATATCTTTAGGTTCTCCTGGGCTTAACTACCAGGATCCTCCGCAGCTCCTCCAGGCTGCTACCATGAAGTTTCTTTGAGCAACTACGGTGCTTCACCCTTCTGCTAGGGTCCTCCACAGCTCTCTTGGCTGCTACACCACGAAGTTCCCACGAGCAATTATGGTGCTTCACCACCTCTACAGAAGCACGTGCCACTCCTCTTCACTGCTTCTCCTCACAGCTCGAGGTCCTCTGCTCCACTACCTTGGAGTCTCATCAACTACTTCATCTGTGCTGGCTTCGAAGTTCTCAGCAACTTCTCCCCCAAATATAAACCTGCAACCCATCGACACTCCAATAAAAATGTTTCCCCTTCAACACATAAACACAAATAATCACACAATATGTTTGCCTCAAACCTCTATCTGTCCTCTACATACAGTGAGAGTGGACTCCCCCGTTTTGGGCGGGTCCATACTCCACCTCGCCCGGCGGGCCTCCTCACTCAGGGAGGGTCCTTCACCGTCAGGAGCTGGCTCCCTCAGCTGCCTGCCAGCGCTCAGAGGGGACGGACGTCGCTCCGTGTTCCTCCCTCTCCACTCTCTTATTTTAGGCTTTCTGCCTCACTAAAACATGTCTAACTTATCAATAAATATTGCTACTGTCGCTGGGCACACGACCAACTACAAGCAATCACTATGAACTGGCTTATATCGTGCTTACCACAGATTGTCTGGTCGAGGGCGCTCCTCCCTCTGACGAAGCTTGGTCAGGGCGCTGCCACGGCCCACGATAATGCCTCTGGGCGGTTTAATAAACACTTCTCATCGCCCGGGACTTGAGACCACACGTCCTCAGCTCGATTCCACAGCTGGTACGTCTGCACACTTCTCTTCTCTTCGAGATATATCACTAGGGGTTCCCTTCTGACTGGAGCTCAACGGAGCGCGGCTTTCCCCCTGCGATGTCTGGCCTCAAGTGGGGTCAAAGCCCTCCAAAGCGAGCCTCACGCCTCCAGCAAAATATCCACATCTCCTAGCCAGTCATCTATCTGTTTTCTTCTTCACTGCCCATAATCTTAAATTGTTATATATATCCAAGCAACTATTTTACATGTGTGTTATCACCTCAGTATTTGCTAGACCTTCTAATCAGGTCAGGCTTGATGAATAACTCTCAAAGAGGGAGACTCGTTTCTCCTGCAGCCTGAGATCATAACACTTTACATTCCTGGCTCACGATTCCTGTCCCTCGATGGTGTGAGGTCCTCACGCTTCCTGAGTCGGTCCTTGACGATCCAAGAACGTTCCACATGTCCTCAGATGTCGTGAAGCCTTTGAGTCGTCGCCGAACCACTCCCAGAGTTTCAGATATCCCAATCCTGGCTCATCCAGTGAGTACTGAGCTAATCACTGTATACCCACACCCGTTTCTTCCACAAGGTGTTGCTCATTATCCTAGGAACAGTTTCGTCCCTCCAACATTCCAAGTGAACGTGATCCAGTCACAGCCAGGCCTCCCCGCCACACTGCCCAGTCCCCTCAAGCGTCGTCGCCGACCAATTCCTCAAGTTTTGGCACTTCTTTGCCCAAAAACTTGGTTTCTTCTTGCTTCCCAGAAGCACAAGGTCCCCAGTAACAATGGTGGGCTCCGATGGCTAGCTATGATCCCCTGAGAAAGACTTGTAGAGCCTCAAATTCTCGAGAGCTGATCGAGGCACATCCTCCCGCCTCCAGTCAGGTCAACTCTGACGTTAATTCTGCCGGCGCCGCCAGGATAACTCTCAGACGTCACGGCGGGCTCTGAGTGGGCGCCCGTGACCTAAGTCAGTCAATCCGCAGTAGGCTGGAGTCGTCCACAAAATGACGGATCTGCAGGTAGGGGGGTAACATTTTGTTTGTATCAAGGGCGCCACTTCCCCCTCTACCTACAAACGTTTAAATGTAAATTTCACCCTTATCAAGTGGCCGGTCTAGTCGCCACATATATCAACAGACTCCCTGCATCTCAAAGAATCAGTAGAAGAAGTTGATATGACTCTTAAAGGCGGATTTGGAGAGAAATAGAAGGGCTCCATAACACTGCTTAAGCATTTCCATTATTTTTTCCTTCTTTTGTAGTGTCATGTTCTCTTTCTAAGTTGGTCCTCTTTCTGGCTTCTCGAAAAGGAAAATGTTTTTGATTAGACTTTATATGCTTTGGAAGTCAATTGTTCTAGTCCTTGCGTGGGATTTTTATTACTTAGAACAGTTTTCCACTGGATGTTTGTAAGTTCCATGTATATTTTTACCCAGTCTATCCTTTTATTATTAAAATTTCATTTATGTTATGATGCCTCTAGCTTGATCATGGTTTTAGGCCTATTACGTGTATTGATGTTAGTATGCACTTCACTGAGCTTGTCATCATGTGAGTATCTGGTATTTGAGATTGTAATATCCCTGAGTATATCTTCGCTGCTTGTGAAGATTAGATCTTAAATAGTTTTGTTCCTAATTGGCTCTGTTATCTGCTTGATGAGTGAAAATTTGTCACAGAATCTAAGTAGTTCTCTAATCTGTAGTTGGTTATGTGCAGATAGATTTCCTGGTATATTTTTGTTTCCTATTTTCTACCTTAGACTAGGCCGATTAAAGTCACTTAGGAAGATATAATCAGGTATTGGGGTTGCCAGGTTATC
This sequence comes from Procambarus clarkii, assembly GCF_020424385.1. Taxonomy (NCBI): domain Eukaryota; kingdom Metazoa; phylum Arthropoda; class Malacostraca; order Decapoda; family Cambaridae; genus Procambarus; species Procambarus clarkii. The sequence goes on from NW_025563541.1 coordinate 8,228, forward strand.
GAGGCTATTCTCTATTTTGTTATCTGTTCTCTGAATTCCTCAACTCCTGCATCAGGCTATTGGTATATTAGATTAATAACTAAGTTAAATTTCTTGATTATTACTACCAGTACTTCTACCACCTCATTTGCAGAGTTAAGGAGCTCCGAGCATACAAGATACTCCCTAATATACAAACCTACTACTCCATGTGACCTATTTACCCCAACACATCTGTATAGATTATATTCTGGTATCCAAATCTCACTGTCCTAGAATTCTCCTGCATGGGTTGCTGTGAAAGCTCCAAATACTGTATTTGACTCAGTGAGGAGGAAATTTATGAACAGTACTTTGTTTTATGCTCCTGTTTTAGTCCTTGTATGTTAGCAAAGATGAATAAGGTTATTCTATTTGGGGTATTTTGACTGGGAGACTTTTCTGGCAGGTCCATTCTTCAAGGACATATCGGATTTGTTCTGACCAGTACTGATTGTTGCAGGTTGGTTGCCTAACGTAGATATAGCTCTGTTGGAACATAGGGAACTGTCTTTCAGCCAGTTCCATTCATTCTCACTAAGGAACATCATTAAAACACTTGAGTGTAGAAGGGGAACATTGATGGGAGCAAGAGATGGAGGAACATCACTACCTACACCTGAGTGTGGAAGAGTAACATTGATGGGTGCAAGAGATGGAGGAACATCACTACCTACACCTGAGTGTGGAAGAGTAACATTGATGGGTGCAAGAGATGGAGGAACATCACTACCTACACCTGAGTGTGGAAGGGTAACATTGATGGGTGCAAGAGATGGAGGGACATCACTACCTACACCTGAGTGTGGAAGGGTAACATTATTGGGAGTAAGAGAAGGGGAAACATCACTACTAACACATGAGTATTGGATGGTATCACGAAAACGTTTGTTGTGATGCAGATGGTATATTCTAAGCAACAAATCTGGCAGAATTCTGATGGATACTCTTAGCTCATCATAGGCTAGAGGGTAGTCTTAGCTCATCATAGGCCAGAGGGTAGTCTTAGCTCATCATAGGCTAGAGGGTAGTCTTAGCTCATCATAGGCTAGAGGGTAGTCTTAGCCCATCATAGGCTAGAGGGTAGTCTTAGCTCATCATAGGCTAGAGGGTAGTCTTAGCTCATCATAGGCTAGAAGGTAGTCTTAGCTCATCATAAGCCAGAGGGTAGTCTTAGCTAATCATAAGCCAGAGGGTAGTCTTAGCTCATCATAAGCCAGAGGGTAGTCTTAGCTCATCATAAGCCAGAGGGTAGTCTTAGCTCATCATAAGCCAGAGGGTAGTCTTAGCTCATCATAAGCCAGAGGGTAGTCTTAGCTCACCATAGGCCAGTGGGTAGTGCATGAGTCTTTGGAGACCAGGAATGCGAGTTTGACCCCATCACATTGCTTCAATATTTTTTTGTTGAGTCATCACCTTGTTGTGATATTGCTGGCATTACTAAATTTATATTTATTATTTTTGAAAATCTTAACACTAAATAACTTTTCCGACAAAGAGACAAACTGAACTCTATTTTGTTATGGTTTTCGTCAATTAAATAGGTAAAGAAGACCTTAGGGCAGGTAATCCTCCCCATCACGTCATCCTTCCCGTCATGTCAGGAAATGCTTCCCGTCATGACAGGCAATCCTTCCCGTCATGTCTGGCAATGCTTCCCGTCATGTCAGACAATGCTTCCCGTCATGTCAGGGAATGCTTCCCGTCATGACAGACAATGCTTCCCGTCATGTCAGGGAATGCTTCCCGTCATGACAGACAATGCTTCCCGTCATGTCAGGCAATCCTTCCCGTCATGTCAGACAATGCTTCCCGTCATGTCAGACAATGCTTCCCGTCATGTCAGGGAATGCTTCCCGTCATGACAGACAATGCTTCCCGTCATGTCAGGCAATCCTTCCCGTCATGTCAGGGAATGCTTCCCATCATGACAGACAATGCTTCCCGTCATGTCAGGCAATCCTTCCCGTCATGTCAGGGAATGCTTCCCGTCATGACAGACAATGCTTCCCGTCATGTCAGGCAATCCTTCCCGTCATGTCAGACAATGCTTCCCGTCATGTCAGGGAATGCTTCCCGTCATGACAGACAATGCTTCCCGTCATGTCAGGGAATGCTTCCCGTCATGACAGACAATGCTTCCCGTCATGTCAGGCAATCCTTCCCGTCATGTCAGACAATGCTTCCCGTCATGTCAGGGAATGCTTCCCGTCATGACAGACAATGCTTCCCGTCATGTCAGGGAATGCTTCCCGTCATGACAGACAATGCTTCCCGTCATGTCAGGCAATCCTTCCCGTCATGTCAGACAATGCTTCCAGTCATGTCAGGGAATGCTTCCCGTCATGACAGACAATGCTTCCCGTCATGTCAGGGAATGCTTCCCGTCATGACAGACAATGCTTCCCGTCATGTCTGGCAATCCTTCCCGTCATGTCAGACAATGCTTCCCGTCATGTCAGGGAATGCTTCCCGTCATGACAGACAATGCTTCCCGTCATGTCAGGGAATGCTTCCCGTCATGACAGACAATGCTTCCCGTCATGTCAGGCAATCCTTCCCGTCATGTCAGACAATGCTTCCCGTCATGTCAGGGAATGCTTCCCGTCATGACAGACAATGCTTCCCGTCATGTCAGGGAATGCTTCCCGTCATGACAGACAATGCTTCCCGTCATGTCAGACAATGCTTCCCGTCATGTCAGGGAATGCTTCCCGTCATGACAGACAATGCTTCCCGTCATGACAGACAATGCTTCCCGTCATGTCAGGGAATGCTTCCCGTCATGACAGACAATGCTTCCCGTCATGTCAGGCAATCCTTCCCGTCATGTCAGACAATGCTTCCCGTCATGTCAGGGAATGCTTCCCGTCATGACAGACAATGCTTCCCGTCATGTCAGGGAATGCTTCCCGTCATGACAGACAATGCTTCCCGTCATGTCAGGCAATCCTTCCCGTCATGTCAGACAATGCTTCCCGTCATGTCAGGGAATGCTTCCCGTCATGACAGACAATGCTTCCCGTCATGTCAGGGAATGCTTCCCGTCATGACAGACAATGCTTCCCGTCATGTCAGGCAATCCTTCCCGTCATGTCAGACAATGCTTCCCGTCATGTCAGGGAATGCTTCCCGTAATGACAGACAATGCTTCCCGTCATGTCAGGGAATGCTTCCTGTCATGACAGACAATGCTTCCCGTCATGTCAGGCAATCCTTCCCGTCATGTCAGACAATGCTTCCCGTTATGTCAGGGAATGCTTCCCGTCATGACAGACAATGCTTCCCGTCATGTCAGGGAATGCTTCCCGTCATGACAGACAATGCTTCCCGTCATGTCAGGCAATCCTTCCCGTCATGTCAGACAATGCTTCCCGTCATGTCAGGGAATGCTTCCCGTCATGACAGACAATGCTTCCCGTCATGTCAGGGAATGCTTCCCGTAATGACAGACAATGCTTCCCGTCATGTCAGGGAATGCTTCCCGTCATGACAGACAATGCTTCCCGTCATGTCAGGCAATCCTTCCCGTCATGTCAGACAATGCTTCCCGTCATGTCAGGGAATGCTTCCCGTCATGACAGACAATGCTTCCCGTCATGTCAGGGAATGCTTCCCGTCATGACAGACAATGCTTCCCGTCATGTCAGGCAATCCTTCCCGTCATGTCAGACAATGCTTCCCGTCATGTCAGGGAATGCTTCCCGTCATGACAGACAATGCTTCCCGTCATGTCAGGGAATGCTTCCCGTCATGACAGACAATGCTTCCCGTCATGTCAGGCAATCCTTCCCGTCATGTCAGACAATGCTTCCCGTCATGTCAGGGAATGCTTCCCGTCATGACAGACAATGCTTCCCGTCATGTCAGGGAATGCTTCCCGTCATGACAGACAATGCTTCCCGTCATGTCAGGCAATCCTTCCCGTCATGTCAGACAATGCTTCCCGTCATGTCAGGGAATGCTTCCCGTCATGACAGACAATGCTTCCCGTCATGTCAGGGAATGCTTCCCGTCATGACAGACAATGCTTCCCGTCATGTCAGGCAATCCTTCCCGTCATGTCAGACAATGCTTCCCGTCATGTCAGGGAATGCTTCCCGTCATGACAGACAATGCTTCCCGTCATGTCAGGGAATGCTTCCCGTCATGACAGACAATGCTTCCCGTCATGTCAGGCAATCCTTCCCGTCATGTCAGACACTGCTTCCCGTCATGTCAGGGATTGCTTCCCGTCATGACAGACAATGCTTCCCGTCATGTCAGGGAATGCTTCCCGTCATGACAGACAATGCTTCCCGTCATGTCAGGCAATGCTTCCCGTCATGTCAGGCAATGCTTCCCGTCATGTCAGGCAATGCTTCCCGTCATGACAGGCAATGCTTCCCGTCATGACAGACAATGCTTCCCGTCATGACAGACAATGCTTCCCGTCATGTCAGGCAATCCTTCCCGTCATATCTGGCAATCCTTCCCGTCATGTCAGGCAATGCTTCCCGTCATGTCAGGCAATGCTTCCCGTCATGTCAGGCAATGCTTCCCGTCATGACAGGCAATCCTTCCCGTCATGACAGACAATGCTTCCCGTCATATCTGGCAATCCTTCCCGTCATGTCAGGCAATGCTTCCCGTCATGTCAGGCAATGCTTCCCGTCATGTCAGGCAATGCTTCCCGTCATGACATCCAATCCTTCCCGTCATGACAGACAATGCTTCCCGTCATATCTGGCAATCCTTCCCGTCATGTCAGGCAATGCTTCCCGTCATGTCAGGCAATGCTTCCCGTCATGTCAGGCAATGCTTCCCGTCATGACAGGCAATCCTTCCCGTCATGACAGACAATGCTTCCCGTCATGTCAGGCAATCCTTCCCGTCATGTCCGGCAATCCTTCCCGTCATGTCAGGCAAACCCACACCTTGGATGTTTACAGGATAAACATTTTAAAAAAGGATCTCGCTTCTGATAGATAGGACAGACATGGATTGCTTCTTTAGCAGTGAAATCCAAAGTCATTAGACGCAAAACCAATATGGCTCGACTGTCATATCTGCTAAGATGACGAACAGCTAATATAGGGTTTCTGCCACAGTGGAACAAGAAGGATTAACAGACTGCAGAGGGTGAGAGCCCTGCAACAGTCAGCCACAATGCCAAACAAATATCAAGACATGAAAATTTAATGTATCATTGCATAACAAAATTGGATAAGACCCCCATCGTGAAAATAGTCTATGGGGAACGCTGCACAATGGGTTATACAAGAAAAATAGCGGTCAGTACCATGAGCAGACCTCAACCCATCCATAAGCAGCACAGAAGCACGTGAAAGGAAGTTAAAATATTAAAGAAAGAGGTGCTACAGGACAGTAACTTCCAGTGCACTAGTTAGAGGATTGCAGACTTGTAACGACAGAACATCGGTTTCAGGAAATAAGCTCTAGGTTAGGTTATCTCCATGGAACTACTATCACTTATTGTCTTTCCCAGAGTGGGCAACGGACTGGTGGTTGGCCAGCAGCAGTGGTTGTCGGAGACCGACGCGTCAGGCAGTCCTCCCATCACTGTCGCCTACGTCACTCTCAGAGGCTACGGCAATCCAGTCGAGTACTACTTCTATGACGACCCAGCTTGGAACACTATGCAGTGGGGCGTTGGCATCCCGTAGGCGTGCTTCTTGAGCACCTTACAAGAGGAAGCTGACATTCCTGAAGGAGTGAAGCTGTTTCTTGCTGTCCACACCCTGAGTGACTGCTTCAAGTTCCCTTTGCAATGTTATGCATGATTTTAATGGGATATTATATATAAAGATGATGATGATTCAAATGTTCATTTGTAGTTAAGCTTATAACAGGTTTGGTCTGATGCAGCTAGATTACTGCGACCTCTAATGATATACATCATATATATTCATATGATATACATTTTTAATTATCATATCAAAGTTTTCATCTTTCATAATATGAGGAGTTATCGGTTCGGATAAATATATATGCCAGATGACATGTATAAAATGTGGCAAGATTTTCTTATATTGAAATTAAAACATAAATGTAGAAGTCCTAGTCGTATGGCATTTACACATTCAAAAGAGATTTAAATTGTAAATGCAACAGATCAAACATTTAAATATACTAAATAAATACTAGGTCAAAATATAGTAAAAATAGTCCTCTGAACTTTAAACAAAAAATAAATCTAATAGAAGAATCGGACTCCAGCATTTTAAATACGTTATGAACAGTACCTGGTTAAGAAACATAAATAAATATATTAAAGATTTTTAGAATTGAGTTTGTTTAATATATACAAGTATACATTAAGTCGAATAAATATTGGAATTTTTTTATAAAGAAAGATAAATTGAAAACGATTTTAACTTTGATCATTGAGCAGGGCTCTTGCTTTATTATATACTCTCATCTTCTAATAATCTAATATATTATATGATAATTATTATATAGTAAATTATATATTATTATGATAATAATATATAGTGTGTTATATATTATTATGATAATAATATATAGTATAATATAATAATCTCATATATTATACTGTACATATCAACTTCAATTTATCAAGTCTACTTACAATATAATTATCCAATTGAAATTAGGTAAAAATTTTAAGGGTTTTTGTCTGTTCAAGAGATGTTTAAATATTTAATTAAAAAATATCTTATACCAAAAATGTTTGCCAAATATTCCCAGTTTGTACAACTAAGGTTTTAACAAAACCACTGTGTCAAACAAGATAATGTTCACCATTAATTTTCAAACTAAACTACTGCATGTCACCAGACAATACTCACCAACACTAATGCTCTAACTGCACCACTGTGTCACAAAAAATATGGTCACTACTTCTAATTTTCCAACTACACCACTGTTTCACACAAGGTAATTAACACGAATGTTCTATCTAAACAACTGAGTCACACAAGACGATTGTTACCACAATTAATGATCCAACATACCCACTGTGTCAACAGATCAATGTTACCCGCCTCTAATGTTCCCATTACACTACTGTGTCACACAAAACAATGTTCACTACCACTAAGGTTCCAACTACACCACTGTCACACAAGACAATTGTCAACACCACGAATGTTCTGTCTAAACAACTGTCACACAACAATTGGTCACTACCACTAATGTTCTAACTAAACTACTGTGTCAAGCAAAATAATATTCACCAATAATAATGTTCTCACTTCACCACTGTCTTAAACAAGACAATAGTTACTATCACTAATGTACCATCTAAATCATTGTGTGATACAAGACAATGCTCACCAGCATAAATGTTCAAAGTAAACTATTGCTCCACTCCATCACACAACAAAATTTTCTCCCCTACTAATGTTGCCACTACACCATTGTGTCACACAAGACAATGTTCACCACCACTAATGCTCCCACTAAACTTCTGTGTTGATCAACCCATTAATCACCACCACTAATGTTACAACTAAACCACAGTGCCGTACAAGACAATCTTCACCACCACTAATGTTCCCACTACACCATTGTGTCACCCAAGACAATCTTCACTACTACTAATGTTCTAAGTAAACGACTGTATTAAACGAGACAATGGTCACTACCACTATTGTTTCAACTAAACCACAATGTGAAACAAGATTACGTTCATCATTATTAATGTTCCCACTACACCACTCTGCCACACAAGACAATGGTCACCCACAGGTAATTAATCCACTGTATCAATAAGACAATGTTCTCCACCTCCTAATACTGCCACTTCACCACGGTGTCACACAAAACAATGCTCACTATCACTTATGTTCCAACTACACAAATTTCTCACACAAGACAATAGCCATTTCCACTGTGTTTCACAAGACAATGGTCAATACCACTAATGTTCAAACTTAACCACTGGTCAACCACACAATGTTCTCAAACTCTAATGTTCCCACTTCACCATTGTATCAAGTAAGACAATGCTCACTACCACTAATGTTCACACACTACACAACTGAGTCACAAAATACAATTGTCACTACCAAGGAAGGTCCAACTAAACCCCTGTGTCAAACAAGAAAAAGAACACCACCACTTATGTTCAAACTAAAGCCCTGTTTGACACAAGACAATGTTCACGATCACTGATGTTCCAATTACACCACTGTGTCACTAAAGACTATGGTTAGTACCACTAATTTTCCCACTACACCACTGTCACACATGATAACAGTCACTACCTTCAATGTCCCAACTAAATCACTGTATCAAACAAGACAATGTTCACTATCCCGAATGTTGTAACTAAACAACTGTGTCACACAAGACAATGATCACCACCACTAATGTTCCAACAAAACCATTATGTCAACAAGACAATGTTCTCTACCATTAATGCTCCCACTTCACCACTTTGTGACACAAGACAATACTCACTACCACTAATGTTTTAACTACAAAACTGTGTCACACAATACAATTAGCATTACCACTAAGGTTCCAACTAAACCACTGTGCCAAACTTGACAATGTTCTCCACCCCTAATGTTCAAACTAACCCAGTGTATGACACAAGTCAGTGTTCACCGCCACTAATATTTCAAATACACCACTGTGTCAAACAAGACAATGATCACAACAATTAATGTTTCAACTGCACATCTGTGTCTCACAATACAATGGTCACTACCACGAATTTTCCAACTAAACCAACGAGTCAAGACAATGGTCACTACCACAAATGTAACGAAGACACCACTGTGACACATGACAATGGTCACTACCACAAATGTTTTATCTAAACATATGTGTCTCACAAGACAATGGTCACTCCCACGAATGTTCCAGTTAAACCACTGAAACAAATAAAACATTGTTCACCAGCACTAATGCTCCCACTTCACCTCTGTGTCAAACAAGACAATAGTCTCTACAACTAATGTACCAACTAAACCACTGTGTGATTCAAGACAATGATCACCAGCACTTATGTTCCAAGTAAACCACTCCGTCACACAAGAAAATGATCATCGCCAATAAAGTTCCCACAACACTATTGTGTCACACGAGACAATGTTAACTACCACTAATGTTCTAACTAAACAACTGTGTCAAACAAGACAATGGGCATTACCACTAATGTTGTAACTAAACGACTCTGTCAAACAAGACATAACATTAACAAGACAGAGTCTTGTTTGACAGATTCTACCACTAACGTTACTATTATGAGCTCATGGACAAGACACCCACTATAGTGTTGAGAGAGTAAACTTCGGCATCACTGGAACACATAGCCGGCCAAATATCAATCAATGTTCTAGGGGAGGGAAAGGCTAGGACAAAAATATTCCAGTTTACTGTCATTAATATAAATCCACATAACATTAAAAGAATAACCATCTACTAACTCACACACAATTACTTTATCCAGCTTCTCAACAACTGGGCATGGGGCATGATCAGCAAAAACAGGTCTGGAAACTGCATACAATCAGCACTAGGTGACATCAGGTTTTATCCTGGCACAGTGGGACACTAGCGTCTATATGCTGCTAATACCAATAAAGGGTAGTGGTGTCTCAACCAATAACACATGAGGTATGAGGAAACAATATCATATACAGCAACAATGGCATTACTTAGTTTCCTCGGAATAAATCACTTCACTAAGACATATAACAGCACCTACCACCTGGTATAAATGATGCACAACAGTAGCAATGATATATGACAATTGTGACGGTAACGCGTTGGTGTTCGGCTGTTTAAGGCTAGGGGTATGGCCTCGTCACATAGTTATAAAAAAAAATAGAAAAACTGGAACTTCGTCTGTGGTAAGGTAAGGAGAAGACACACAAAACACAAGTAAACTTTAACAATGAAATTTTAATGACGTTAAATAAATCAAAACATGAAAATAATGCACAAACAAATTCTTATAATAAAATCAATGAATCAAAATAATAAGAATACTTAAATGACAAAATGAAAAGTTACGTTAAGGCAAAATAACAAGTGCAATACAAAAGTTAAGTGGGAGGTGCTGGAATATTGGCTTAAAGCCACCACCTCTCTCAGTACACTCTAGAGTCTAGCTGGGAGGAGTGCTGGCTACGAAAGCACTGAACATTCTGAGGACTGATGTTGGGGCGACCCCAGACATCAGGTAGTATTGGGGGGGGCGAGGCAGGTGCAGCCAGACCGGCGACCAATCAGCGGAGCCGTAGCGATCAACGGGTAGTTTGGTGGTTGGAGTTCGAACAGGTGGCTGGCTGCATACGTTTCTGCTCACCCTGGCAAGCCTTGCTGGTGTTGTTGTCGTTGTTGGACATTTCTTCCATAGTCTTTTTATATAATTGTGAAGACGTAATTATGGAGGGAAGAGCAGGCTCAATCTCTTGAAGGAGATTATCGTCACAACTCTCCCCCGAAGCCTGCGGTTCTGGAAGAAGTACGTCGTTATGTGGTGGAGTATTAGATGGAGTTGCTTCTACTTCATAAACTCTGGAGAGATCATGGGCTAAGATGTTGTCAGACTCTTGGTATAGCGTGTCTCCAGGTTGAATTTCTGCAGTTAGCAAGCCCATAGTAGAAGACGTTGAGATGAGAAGTGGGCGTGCTGCAGGAGGTGTAGGGTGGTGTGGTCCGTATTGATGGTGGACCGAGCACTTTTCAGGTGTGGAGTGAAGTGCTGAAGCTTCAGGATGAGGAAGAGTAGCTCCTTGCCAATTGTTCCGTCGTTCCTTGTAGCAGTAGTCGCTGACAGGTGTATTCTTCTCGCCTCGTTGCTGCATCACGACACCACCATCGTCGGTACCATTGGCGTCGACATGGAGGATGTAGGGCTTATCTGACGAGGTGAGAGTGGAATTAGAAGAGGGCATAGGAGCACGAGTATTATCCTGAAAGCATTTGGGAAGATCATTAAGGATTTTGGAATTAGAAAGCGCCGACTCCTTGTCAGTGCTTTCGGGAGAAGAAGCCGGGATGGTCTCACTGTGGATGTAGGGTTCTGTGAAGGTAGAACAATTAATCAAGACAGTGGGAGGAGTACCATTATATTGCTTCAGGAGGTTGACGTGGCACAGCTGGGTCTTCCGCCGCCTATCTGGAGTCTCTATGACGTATGCGTTGTTGTTTCTGCACTCTTTGACGCAGTAGGGTCCTGAAAATTTGTTTTGTAAAGGTGAACCTGGGATAGGGAAATAGGCAAGGACGAAGTCTCCCGGCTTGAATTTTCTTACTTTGCTGGTCTGGTCGTAATGAGTCTTCATTCTCACCTGGGCTTTCAATAGATTATCATGGGCAAAGCGGTGGACTCTCTCTAGAATGTGTTGAAGGTTTTGAAGAAACTGGGGCACATTCTGATGCTCACTGAAGGTGGCATCTCTGAGAGAGTCTTTGAAAGCCTTAAGGGGAGTACGGCACTTACGGCCGTAGAGCATCTCATAAGGAGATACTCCTAGGGACTCATTGGGGAGACTTCTGAAAATACACATTATTAGGTCAATCTGCTTATCCCAATCCTTTGTGGTTTCACTACAAAACTTTTTCAAGAGTGCTTTGATGGTCTGATGACTACGTTCAAGAGAACCCTGTGAAGCAGGATGATAGGGGCTGGACAATACCTGTTTGATGTTGAACTCCTCCAGTGTCCTTTTGAAGAGATCACTGGTGAAGTTGGTGCCACAGTCACTTTGAATCTCCCTGGGAAATCCGTATTGAGTGAAGATCTTCAATAGATGTTTGATAACCGTAGCAGCCGTGATGTTCTTCACTGGAACTGCTATGGGAAATCTGGTGGTAGGACACAGGATGGTTAGGATGTAGGCGTTACCTGAACTGGTCCGAGGTAAAGGACCAACACAGTCTATTATGAGTCTGTGGAAAGGTTCCGCAGGCACCTGTATGGGAATCAGTGGTGCTCTGGGAATGGAGACGTTCGGTTTGCCTGCCATCTGACATGTATGACACTGTTTTACGTACTGTTTGACGTTATTTACCATACCTGGCCAGTAGTAGTCTTGGCGAATCCCATGGTAAGTCTTGTTGAAGCCGTAGTGGGAGAATGCTCCATGGGCCAGGTGTAGAATAGTGGGCCGCAGGCTGGTGGGAATCACAAGTTGTTCGGTGTTGGCCCAATCGTCCTCCTCCTTCAGTTTACTGGGTCTATATCTGCGGTAGAGCAAGTCGTTCTCTAGGAAGAACCCAGGAATACTGTCGGGTTGAGTCTCAGCCTGGAAAAACAATGGTGTTAAAGTAAGATCTTCCCTCTGCAACTTACGGAACTCCAACTTGGTCAGATGCGGGGGTAGTTTCTGAGGGTCTTGAGGGACAGCGGTGGCAGTAGAGTCAGCTGGCTGTGGACGTGCGGCTTGTGCACGGGTGGTCACGAGAACCGGAGGAGAAACTTCATCACTCTCTTGAACCTCTGCTGGAACATACTCTAGAATAGGATTTATTGGCACAGAGTTACACACCTGGGGTTTGTCCATGACGATCAGGTTGGTCGGTTGCAGGTCTTCTGCCAAGTCGTTGCCTAGGAGAAGTTGCACTCCAGGCATGGGAAAAGGCTTTTCCCTGACGGCGACTTGGACTTCCCCGTTCACGTAGGGACAATCCAGGTGGACTCTGGCGAGAGGGTATGGAGTAGTAGCAGTGAGGTCAGTGATGAAGACCGTTTCCCCGGTGTAGACTATGTTGGGCACAGCCGACTTCAAGATGATCGATTGTAGAGCCGCTGTGTCCCTCAAGATCTTCAATTTGAAACGTCCCTCCGGATTTGAACCGTTGGCAGAGACAGTTCCAGTATACAGGTGGTTACTGAAAAGAGAAAGATCATTAACATCAACACCAACATTCATCACAGGCTTACCGGACTTAGGAGGAGTTGGTTTGGGTCGTTGTTGGTCAGTGGTTCCCTTGTATTGAGACTTACCACACTTGTCTATGGTATGTCCATAGAGTCTACAATACTTGCAGTACAGTTGTGAACCAGCTTGATCGGGGCTCACCTTCTCGTAACTGTACCACGACTTCTTACTGGAGGATGGTTCAGGTGTCAGCCGGTGGATGAGGCTGTAAGTGTCAGCCGACTTAGCACACTTCAGGTAGTCGGTTTCTTCTTTATCTGCTAAGTAGAGGCGGACAGGAGGCGGCACACGTCTCAAGAATTCTTCAACAAGCATCAGGTTGACGAGTTCTGTAAAAGTAGAGACATGTGCTGCTTCCAGCCATTTCATGAAATACCTCCGTTTCGTGTTAGCAAACTCAAGGAAGGTAGTGGTACTTGCCTTCAGGTGGTCACGGAATTTCCTTCTATAACTTTCTGTGGAAAGTAGGTAGGCGTCCAACACTGCTTGTTTCAGAGTGTAGTAGTCATTCTCAGACGCCAAAGTACTGAGTGTGACTGCAGCTCTACCTGTAAGATGGACTCTGAGAAGTGTGGCCCATTGGTCGACAGGCCAACTGAGTTGATTAGCAAGGGTTTCAAAGGTGGTGAAAAAAACATCAACTTCTGCTTCTACAAAGGATGGCATTAACTTACTTGCATGTGATATATTAAAACTGACGGGAAGATTGGCAGTAGCTTGTTGGCGTTGAGTGAAGTGGGAAGTTTCCAAGGCGATTTCACGTTGACGACACTCTAGAGCCAGAGTCGCTTGTTGCTTGTCATGTTCGCGTTGCATCTCCAACTCGCGTCGTTTGGTTTCAAGCTGTACTCGTTCCCGCTCCTGGAGTAGTGCAACCTCACGTTCTTGGAGGGCGAGTCCTCGTTCGTGTTCTTCTCTCCTCAAAGCAGCTTCACGTTCTCGTTCTTCTCTTCGTATGGCAGCAGCTCGTTCTTGTTGTTCGAGGGCTTCCCTTTGCTGTTCGCGGGCTTCCTTTTGCTGCTCACGTTCAATCTTAGCCAGCTCTAGTTTAAGTTTCATCGTTGCCAAGTCAGTTTTATCTGCAATATAGTAAGTTTCATGAGTTTCAGAGTCTATCTTACCTTGCTCTAAATAGTAATCCAGCAACAGGTTGTGTAGGTCATTTTTGTTGGCTTGATAGGGAACTTCTAGTTGATACTCATGTGCAAGAGTTTGTAGTTCAGTCCTCTTGGCACGACTTAAAGTTCCTATTTCACCTGCTGGATTTGCACGGAAAGTTTGGAGACGAAACATGGTGAAATTAGCAAATAAAGGTACACGAATGTTCAATAATGAAATGTCAGAAACAGGACAACGTGGCAACTGGTACCTATCCTGTGTGATCTTTAACAATTAACGTTAAGTGAAAGATATTAAATGATTAAATTAAATCAAGGGCGCAGGAAATCTTGTACCCGGTACTCATGTAAGAGAATAAGGGCAAGAAAATCCTACTAACAAATGAAACAAAGTTTCGAAAACAAATGAAACAGTTAAATGCTTCAAAAGTAAAATTGGTAGTCCAAGGATGTAGGCATACCTTGCCAAGTCTCTATAGGACATAAAGCAAGTTTTTCCTACTGAATTTAATATGATACTTACAGAATTAGCGAACTTTTGTGCTCTGAAAAAATAAGCTAATTCCCTACCGTTGTATGTATCATCATCTCTGACTGACGTGTAGGGGTGCGAGGTGTCAACTGGTGACGAGAACTGCTGCTGAGGTCCCAATTCAGCAACTAAAGTTCGAGCTAGAGGAACTATGGCCCTCTTTGTCCTCCTACAGTCAGATTGCAGAAGATTGGGTACTCTTGACCCGGGGCAGACCACAGTACCAGGGTACCAATATGATGATCTGTCAGAATGAGAAATATTCAAGGGACATAGATGGTAAATACGAGTAATAACAAGGAGGGAGAGATGACCAATTAAGAGTATGACTGAGGCCTACAGTCACCACGTAATCCAAAGTTGTCTCACCTTCACTATATGTTACTCTCGTAATGCACAATACACCGCACCTTATAAAAAATGAAATTGAATGAAAAAATAGTAAAGCTACGTTAACAAAGTTAAATACGCTTACCATAAATTACCACTTAGCACCAGTACCTGAGTCAAGCTCCTAGGACAGGCCCCCATATAACTTGTGACGGTAACGCGTTGGTGTTCGGCTGTTTAAGGCTAGGGGTATGGCCTCGTCACATAGTTATAAAAAAAAATAGAAAAACTGGAACTTCGTCTGTGGTAAGGTAAGGAGAAGACACACAAAACACAAGTAAACTTTAACAATGAAATTTTAATGACGTTAAATAAATCAAAACATGAAAATAATGCACAAACAAATTCTTATAATAAAATCAATGAATCAAAATAATAAGAATACTTAAATGACAAAATGAAAAGTTACGTTAAGGCAAAATAACAAGTGCAATACAAAAGTTAAGTGGGAGGTGCTGGAATATTGGCTTAAAGCCACCACCTCTCTCAGTACACTCTAGAGTCTAGCTGGGAGGAGTGCTGGCTACGAAAGCACTGAACATTCTGAGGACTGATGTTGGGGCGACCCCAGACATCAGGTAGTATTGGGGGGGCGAGGCAGGTGCAGCCAGACCGGCGACCAATCAGCGGAGCCGTAGCGATCAACGGGTAGTTTGGTGGTTGGAGTTCGAACAGGTGGCTGGCTGCATACGTTTCTGCTCACCCTGGCAAGCCTTGCTGGTGTTGTTGTCGTTGTTGGACATTTCTTCCATAGTCTTTTTATATAATTGTGAAGACGTAATTATGGAGGGAAGAGCAGGCTCAATCTCTTGAAGGAGATTATCGTCACACAATACATTACAGCAACATGAGAATAATTGTAGCAGTCATATATCACAAATAAGGTCACAATCCCCGGACCGTCACGCCACACATGCGCTCGTCTGAGATGATCAGAGAGTATTGCCGCCTTCAGCCAGGCTCGCTCTGGCGCAACACTGTATCCAACCTCTATGAGTCAACTGATCCTCATCATTCAAATATCTCAAGCTCATATTCAGACATAACTCGATCAAGAACTTCTAAGTTAATATACAACTAACTAAAAATTATAATACACAACATTACATAATAATATATATCAATAATTAAGTACATTACAGATTTTTATCATGATATAATAATATGTGCACAAAGAATTCGTATTGGTAAGTTGGTAAGACATGGTAACCTAACCTATAAAGACATGGTAACCTATTTAGTACAAGCTTGGAGTAGTTTCCTTACTACTCCAGGAAACTACTCCAAGCTTGTACGAAAGAGGCACCCTTCTTGAGCCCGGATGGGCACATGTATAAGCAAGTAGATGGTGTCGCCATGGGTTCTCTCCTAGGTGTCCTGTTTGCGAACTTCTATATGGGTACCATCGAGCAAAAAGTCTTAGTCGACATGAACTTGAAACCGGCCATATACTTCAGGTATGTTGACGACATTTTTACACAGGTACCTGATGTCAGACATCTGCAGGAGCTGAAGGAGGCATTTGAGCAGAATTCTGTGTTGCGTTTACTTACGAGATGGAGAAGGATAGGAAGCTGCACTTTCTAGATGTAACAGTCATGGAAAGGAGCGGAGGTTACCACACTGCAGTCTACATTAAGGAAACAAACATAGGAATGTTCCTAAATGCCAACAGTGACCGCCCAGACAGGTACAAGAGGAGTGTTGTTAACGCTTATGTCGACCGTGCTCTCAGCCACAGCTCAGGATGGAAGCAAGTCGATGAAGAACTCTGTAGGGTAAGGCAGGTCCTAGTCAACAACGGCTTTTCCAATGGTTTCGCTGAAGACATCATAAGGAAAGTGAAATGCCATGCAACCTCTGAAGAGACAACTAACACAACACCTATACCCCCTATTAGACTATTTTACAGGAACTTCTTTTCCACAGCTCATTAAACGGATGAAAAGGTCCTGAAAGATATTGTTAATAGAAACGTTATCCCTACAGACAAATATCAGAAGATACAACTGACGATTTACTATAAAACCAAAAAAACGGCCAGCCTACTCATGAGAAACTCTCCAGACACAAAGCAGAACGCTTTAAAAGAGACCAACGTCGTCTATGCCTTCAAATGCCCTCTTGGGGACTGTAAGCCTCAAAAAACTCAGTATATAGGCAAGACAACAACATCTCTTTCCGGGCGTTTATCAATGCATAAGCAACAGAGTTCCATTAGGGAACATATAATCTCTTCCCACAACCAAACCATCACCAGAGAAATCTTAGCAAACAACACAGAAATCATCGATAGATACAACGATAGCAGGCGGCTTGACATCTGCGAGGTACTACACATCAAGAAGTCAACACCAGCAATCAACAGCCAATTAATGCACAACTATATTCTACCCACTTCAAGACTCCGCTCCAATACAGAAGCATCAAGAAATATGGGCCAATAGGCCCTCTGCAATTACTTCCATTCTTACCTTCAATACCCATTGTTTTGTGTTCTGTCTTGTGTTGAAAGTTTGTTTTCACCTCATCCAAAACTGTTGTAACATATCACCTCACCCAAATGCAGGTATAAAAAATCGAAGATGTTTAAGCTCTATTCAGTTATAGTTCAGTTGTGTGTGTGTAAACTAAAGTCTTTGAAAATGTAATAAGTTTTATGAAACGCGCTCAAGTGTCGCGTCGGACTAGAAATAAAAATGAATTTTGGAGAATTGATTTTTCAATTACCATCAACAGTGAAAACAAACATAAGAAAGATCGAGAAAATTCGTGTTTGAATTATTAATCTTACTTTTTCGGTCATATTTAATAATATATGTCTACAGGAAAGACTGCTACCAAAATATACTAATATATATATATATATATATATATATATATATATATATATATATATATATATATATATATGTATATATATATATATATATATATATATATATATATATGTGTGTATATATATATATATATATATGTATATATATATATATATATATATATATATATATATATATATATATATATATATATATATATATACATATATATGTATATATATACATATATGTACGACATACATATATATATATATATATATATATATATATATATATATATATATATATATATATATATATATATGTATGTATGTCGTACATATATGTATATATATACATATATACGTATATATATGTATATATATATATATATATATATATATATATATATATATATATATATATATATATATATATATATATATATATATATATATATATATATATATATATATATATATATTAGTATATTTTGGTAGCAGTCTTTCCTGTAGACATATATTATTAAATATGACCGAAAAAGTAAGATTAATAATTCTAACACGAATTTTCTCAATCTTTCGTACATTTCTTTTCACTGTTGGAGGCAAATCAAAAATCAATTCTCCAAAATTCATTTTTTTTTTTTTATTTCTAGTCTGACGCGACACGAGCGCGTTTCGTAAAACTTATTACATTTTCAAAGACTTTAGTTCACAAATACACAACTTAATAGAACTTACGCATCTCCGATTTTATATCTACATTTGAGTGAGGTGGAAGGGGTGATGTGGCATTAACACAAGACAGAACAAGATGTGGTATTAATAGGGTATTAATTTCATCAACACAAGACAGAACAAGAGTATTAATAGGGTATTAATTTCATCAACACAAGACAGAACACGAAACAATGGATATTGAATAGAAGTGTTTGTAGAAAGCCTATTGGTCCATATTTCTTGATGCTTCTATGTTGGAGCGGAGTCTTGAGGTGGGTAGAATATAGTTGTGCAATAATTGGCTGTTGATTGCTGGTGTTGACTTCTTGATGTGTAGTGCCTCGCAAACGTCAAGCCGCCTGCTATCGCTGTATCTATCGATGATTTCTGTGTTGTTTACCAGGATTTCTCTGGCGATGGTTTGGTTGTGGGAAGAGATTATATGTTCCTTAATGGAGCCCTGTTGCTTATGCATCGTTAAACGCCTAGAAAGAGATGTTGTTGTCTTGCCTATATACTGGGTTTTTTGGAGCTTACAGTCCCCAAGAGGGCATTTGAAGGCATAGACGACGTTAGTCTCTTTTAAAGCGTTCTGTTTTGTGTCTGGAGAGTTTCTCATGAGTAGGCAGGCCGTTTTTCTGGTTTTATAGTAAATCGTCAGTTGTATCCTCTGATTTTTGTCTGTAGGGATAACGTTTCTATTAACAATATCTTTCAGGACCCTTGCCTCCGTTTTATGAGCTGTGGAAAAGAAGTTCCTGTAAAATAGTCTAATAGGGGGTATAGGTGTTGTGTTAGTTGTCTCTTC
>NW_025563541.1:32500-38259 GCF_020424385.1 Procambarus clarkii
AGGACGATGAACGACTTCCTGCCCCCTGACCTAAGGGCCCGGAGCCCTGTTGGGACGGGTCCACCTCAAACGATATAGCAGCCATCAACTCGGGTTTGGTCCGAAGGCGGTTGATATCATAAATGTTGTCCTCCGTGATCACGTGGCGATGCCGAAACTTGATAATGCGAGCGGCCAATTTATCTCCTACACCCGGTAGCAGCTGCAGCTCAGCAGCCGAAGCAGAGTTTATCTTGATTAGAGCCATTGTGCTGGTGTTGAAAGTTAAAGCTCCAATATATCGTGCCACACCTGGTAATAAGCCTTAGATCTGGGGCCAGGCACCTTACATGTATACAACAAAAAAAAAAAAACACAGACACCAATGGCCACACTTAAGGTTCCAATGTTCAGAGATAGGGATAAATGTTCCACCAGGAAAAATAAGCACTGCACAGTCAATAATGTAAATGATGGGGCCAGGTGGGGTTCAAGCAACATAAAACACTGCACACTTAATTGGTACCTAAATCCCTTGAGGCTTAGACAAAAACTGGGCACTTACTGCACTTGCAAAACTGGAAAATCTGACATGGCAGGCACTTTGAGGAACTTTAACAAGCAATGTGCCTGATTTTCATAAGCACTGGGCTGAGGGTTCTCAAAAACACTTTTTTCAGGTGAACGTGTGGAACTGTGTGCAGGGCGGATCACCATCCACCTTAAATCTGGTATGAACACAAACTCACTGGCTCACTTAATGTATCTCTTCCCCTTGAGCCGTTACTTCTGTAGAAAGCCTAGAACAGGTTACGTCTAGTTAACAGTAGAAATGAGAAAATAACAGACCTGTAGCAAGCACCCTGCAGAACTGGGACCAGCGTCGCTGTAGTAAACACGCTGGAGACGGATGCGCTCGGGAACGACAGCCTGAAATCCTCCGCGAGCGGATTCGTAAACAATACAGGTCGGGTATGCTCATGAACGGTGGCCCGTATTCCGTGTGAATGGTGGTACTCGTCTCCCCTTCTTCAAAGAACTTGGGGGCCGCGGGAATCGGTGCTTGGGGGACAAGACAATAAAATGCAACAAATCCGGAGAAATAATCCGTATAAAACACTGATAACTGGAACTTATGGAGAATCTTGGGGGGATTGCACGAGATGTGGAATAAAACATATGCACAAAAAAACAGGGGTTGAAATATCTTGGGCACCGCTATTGAACAACAAACCGAAGAACATCTATGGTGCAACCAAAGCCAGTAATTCGAGACTGGAACCGTTGAACACTATCTAAGACGTCTTGACTGAAGTCGGCAGAACGATGATGCAGATATCTTGGCGAGGTCCTCTTGATCACCGAGTGGGAACGTTTACTCACTGCGCCAATGTAGAGGTGACCCACGTGTTACAACAATAGTACAGTAATTCACCTGGAACTGTCGTCGTAGGGAGAGGAAGGGCTGGTAGGGTAGGGTAGCACCCTTCCCACCTCACTCAAATGTAGATATAAAATCAGGGAAACGCAAGTTCTAATCAGTTGTGTATTTGTGAAGTCTTTGAAAATGTAATAAGTTTTACGAAACGCGCCCGTGTCGCGTCAGACTAGAAATAAAAATGAATTTTGGAGAAGTGATTTTTGATTTACCTCCAACAGTGAAGCATATTGTACGAAAGATTGAGAAAATTCGTGTTAAAATTATTAATCTTACTTTTTCGGTCATATTTAATAATATATGTCTACAGGAAAGACTGCTACCAAAATATACTAATGTTAAAGTGTACGACCCAGCAGCAAGGAATCAAGCCTTCACGATAAAATATCGCCAGGATCTGATTCGTGATCAGATATACAAGGCAGAGAATGAAATCAAAGACAACAAAACGCAACTACTTCATGCTACAAACGAGTGGAGAAATAGCAACATCGACCATAGTATCCGTACCCGCATTGAACAACACCTCGACATCCTCACAGACCAACATCACCTCAGCACTGAAACAAGGATTATCAAGAAACTAACAACATTATATGGAGGACCTATGGCAATTCCACGACCAAGAGATGGCTTCCTGAACCTTGCAGGAATTAACCTCACTGAGGACCAAGTCACTCTCCTAAATCTGGGCATAAACTGTCATGTTATGTCCAGACCGAGTGAAATGGCCCGGAAAGTGGAGTTGGAAATTCTGTTGGACGACATATTCGACCTCGAGACACAAAAGAAGGTCACTACCAAAGATACCTTACAAGCAGAACTTATTGCAGAAGGAGGAAAGAATCGAGGCAACTACAGAAGCACCATACTGTCCCCCGAGCTTAGAGCGGCAGCTAAAAGCCTTCGTGAGAACAAGGAGATAGTTGTCAGGAGAGGTGACAAGTCGCCAATATATGTCATTCTTAAAAAAGACGAATATCTGGCGAAAATGAACATCATACTCTCTGACCAAACTAAGTTCCAAAGGGTAACGAAGGACACTACAGCCGAATTAAAAGCAAAGGTCAACAAACTGATCGAAACTGTGAACGCCAAGAAATCCGGACTCCACCTGCCAAAGATCATTGGGGAATATAAACCTGGATATGCGTATGGAAATGTCAAGACGCACAAGCCTGGAAACCCACTTCGGCCAATCATTAGCCAGATACCCACACCCACGTACAGATTGGCGAAGCGACTCAACGGCCTGCTGACTCCTTATGTTCCTTGCGCCTTCAGCCTGAAGTCTCCAAAGGAATTTGTGGACTTACTGCGGGGCACACGGGCCACAGGGATAAGAGCCTCGTTGGACGTAGAATCGCTGTTTACCAACGTACCTGTGGACGAGACAATCGGAATGATAGCCGACAGAGTGTATCGTGATCCAGCCTGTACTCCTCTTGACATGCCAGAAAGTATTCTGAGGAAACTACTCCAAGCTTGTACTAAAGAGGCACCCTTCTTGAGCCCGGATGGGCACATGTATAAGCAAGTGGATGGGGTCGCCACGGGTTCTCCCCTAGGTGTCCTGTTTGCAAACTTCTACATGGGTACCATCGAGCAAAAAGTCTTAGTCGACATGAACTTGAAACCGGCCATATACTGCAGGTATGTTGACGACATTTTTACACAGGTACCTGATGTCAGACATCTGCAGGAGCTGAAGGAGGCATTTGAGCAGAGTTCCGTGCTGCGTTTCACTTACGAGACGGAAAAGGATGGGAAGCTGCCTTTTCTAGATGTAACAGTCATGGAAAAGGGCGGAGGTTTCCACACTGCAGTCTACACAAAGGAAACAAACGTAGGAATGTGCCTAAATGCCAACAGCGACTGCCCTGACAGGTACAAGAGGAGTGTTGTTAACGCATACGTCGACCGTGCTCTCAGCCACAGCTCAGAATGGAAGCAAGTCGACGAAGAACTCTGTAGGGTAAGGCAGGTTCTAGTCAATAACGGCTTCTCCAATGGTTTCATCGAAGACATCATAAGAAGGAAAGTGAAAAGCCATGCAACCTCCGAAGAGACAACTAACACAACACCTATACCCCCTATTAGACTATTTTACAGGAACTTCTTTTCCACAGCTCATAAAACAGAGGAAAGGTCCTGAAAGATATTGTTAATAGAAACGTTATCCCTACAGACAAAAATCAGAGGATACAACTGACGATTTACTATAAAACCAGAAAAACGGCCAGCCTACTCATGAGAAACTCTCCAGACACGAAACAGAACGCCTTAAAAGAGACTAACGTCGTCTATGCCTTCAAATGCCCACTTGGGGACTGTAAGCTCCAAAAAACCCAGTATATAGGCAAGACAACAACATCTCTTTCTAGGCGTTTAACGATGCATAAACAACAGGGCTCCATTAAGGAACATATAATCTCTTCCCATAACCAAACCATCGCCAGAGAAATCCTAGTAAACAACACAGAAATCATCGATAGATACAGCGATAGCAGGCGGCTTGACGTTTGCGAGGCACTACACATCAAGAAGTCAACACCAGCAATCAACAGCCAATTATTGCACAACTATATTCTACCCACCTCAAGACTCCGCTCCAATATAGAAGCATCAAGAAATATGGACCAATAGGCTTTCTACAAACACTTCTATTCAATACCCATTGTTTCTGTTCTGTCTTGTGTTGATACTTTTAATACCCTATTAATATCCTCTAGTGTTCTGTCTTGTGTTAATGCCACATCATCCTTCCCACCTCACTCAAATGTAATGCCACATCACCCTTCCCACCTCACTCAAATGTAGATATAAAATCAGGGAAACGCAAGTTCTAATCAGTTGTGTATTTGTGAAGTCTTTGAAAATGTAATAAGTTTTACGAAACGCGCCCGTGTCGCGTCAGACTAGAAATAAAAATGAATTTTGGATAAGTGATTTTTGATTTACCTCCAACAGTGAAGCATATTGTACGAAAGATTGAGAAAATTCGTGTTAAAATTATTAATCTTACTTTTTCGGTCATATTTAATAATATATATATATATATATATATATAGATATATATATAGATATATATATATATATATATATATATATATATATATATATATAGATATATATATAGATATATATATATATATATATAGATATATATAGATATATATATATATATATATATATATAGATATATATAGATATATATAGATATATATATATATATATATATATATATATAGATATATATATGATATATATATATATATAGATATATATAGATATATATATAGATATATATAGATATATATATATAGATATATATATATATATATAGATATATATATAGATATATATATATATATATATAGATATATATATATATATATATAGATATATATATAGATATATATATAGATATATATATATATATATATATATATAGATATATATAGATATATATAGATATATATATAGATATATATAGATATATATATATATATATATATATATATATATATATATATATATATATATATATATATATATATATATATATATATATATATATATATAGATATATATATATATATATATATATAGATATATATATATATATATATAGATATATATATATATAGATATATATATATATATGTCGTACCTAATAGCCAGAACGCACTTCTCAGCCTACTATTCAAGGCCCGATTTGCCTAATAAGCCAAGTTTTCATGAATTAATGTTTTTTCGTCTACCTAACCTACCAAACCTAACCTAACCTAGCTTTTTTTGGCTACCTAACCTAACCTTACCTATAAATATAGGTTAGGTTAGGTTAGGTAGGGTTGGTTAGGTTCGGTCATATATTTACGTTAATTTTAACTCCAATAAAAAAAAATTGACCTCATACATAGAGAAAAGGGTTTCTTTATCATTTCATAAGAAAAAAATTATAGTAAATTTATTAATTCAGGAAAACTTGGCTTATTAGGCAAATCGGGCCTTGAATAGTAGGCTGAGAAGTGAGTTCTGGCTACTAGGTACGACATATATATATATATAGATATATATATATATATATATATATAGATATATATATATATATATAGATATATATATATATATAGATATATATATATATATATATATATATAGATATATATATATATAGATATATATATATATATATATATATATATATATATATATAGATATATATAAACCGTCGTGGCAGACCCAAGAGTTCCAATGGCAATTTTAAACTAGGAACACAAGTGACCAAAAAAATTGAAGAGGGCAACACAGTAGGGGCAATTAGGTTACTTACCAGCGA
>NW_025563542.1:0-12500 GCF_020424385.1 Procambarus clarkii
ATATATATATCAAGGAAAGATTTATCATTTCATAATAAAAAAAATATATATATATATTCAGGAAAACTCGGCTTATTAGGCAAATCGGTCTTTGCATAATAGGCCAACTAGTGTATTCTGCCTATAAGGTATAACATATTATATATATATATATATATATATATATGTCGTACCTAGTAGCCAGAACGCACTTCTCAGCCTATTTTGCAAGGCCCGATTTGCCTAATAAGCCAAGTTTTCATGAACTAATTGTTTTTCGGCTACCTAACCTACCTAACCTAACCTAACCTAACTTTTTCGGCAACCTAACCTAACCTAACCTATAAAGATAGGTTAGGTTAGGTTAGGTAGGGTTGGTTAGGTTTGGTCATATATCTACGTTAATTTAACTCCAATAAAAAAAAATTGACTCATACATAATGAAATGGGTAGCTTTATCATTTCATAAGAAAAAAATTAGAGAAAATATATTAATTCAGGAAAACTTGGCTTATTAGGCAAATCAGGCCTTGCATAGTAGGCTGAGAAGTGCGTTCTGGCTACTAGGTACGACATATATATATATATATATATATATATGTCGTACCTAGTAGCCAGAACGCACTTCTCAGCCTACTATGCAAGGCTCGATTTGCCTAATAAGCCAAGTTTTCCTGAATTAATATATTTTCTCTAATTTTTTTCTTATGAAATGATAAAGCTACCCATTTCATTATGTATGAGGTCAATTTTTTTTAATTGGAGTTAAAATTAACGTAGATATATGACCGAACCTAACCAACCCTACCTAACCTAACCTAACCTATCTTTATAGGTTAGGTTAGGTTAGGTACCCGAAAAAGTTAGGTTAGGTTAGGTTAGGTAGGTTAGGTAGTCGAAAAACAATTAATTCATGAAAACTTGGCTTATTAGGCAAATCGGGCCTTGCATAGTAGGCTGAAAAGTGCGTTCTGGCTACTAGGTACGACATATATATATATATATTATATATATATATATATATATATATATATATATATATATATATATATATATATATGATGTGAACGCATGCCGGGAGCTGAACTCCATAAATTTAATTTACTGTTGCCCAGTAATGTCATTGTTGAATAACTATAAATTGTGCATTAAGGACTTATTTTTGTTTCATTGAAAAATATTTGAGATAGAATTTTGGAATAGCTAATGGCCAACCCTCTATCCCCAGTTCTGAATAGATATATAAGATAATAGATAAATAGATATAGATATATATATAATAGATAAAAAAAAACTTTTTTTAACAAAAATATATACCAAGGTCATAGCTCAGTCGATTAAGGCTGTGTCTGGGATACTCCCGGACGCAGGTTCGAATCCTCGTCACGGCCCTTGTGGATTTATTTATATACCAAGGATTTTACTACCTAACAAAGTTGTGGTATAGATGTGTCGATGATGGCAGGGCGCCTGGCAGCTGAGTGGACAGCGCTTTGTATTCGTAGTCCTGAGGTTTCGGGTTCGATCCACGGTGGATTCGGAGACAAATGGGAAAAAAGTTTCTTTCACCCTAATGCTCGGGTTCACCTAACAGTAAATAGGTACCTGGGAGTTAGTCAGCTGTCACGGGCAGCTTCCTGGGGGTGGAGGCTTGGTCGAGGACCGGGCCACGGGGACGCGAAGCCCCGAAATCATCTCAAGATATGACAGTTGAGTGTCTTAATCTATTTAACGCAGTTGTCCCTTCAATCAACTTTATAAGTGAGAATGGAATTCTGATTTTCTTTGACGTAAAGATTCCCAGGATTAATAGATCTTGTTTTTAATCTCTCCCTTGCCATAAAAATTATCATACGTTAAAGTTTAAATAACGTTAAAATTATGTTAAAATAACATTAAAACAAAACATTACGATAAAATTACTATACGTGTAAAAAATAAAAAATACCATACCTTGTTCCGAATGGTAACGAATATTACAGAAAATCTACTAATATAGTTTTGGTTAAGTATTTACCAAACGTAAACTCACCTAGTTGTGTTTGTAGGGGTTGAGCTTCGGCTCTTTGGTCCCGCCTCTCAGCCGGGAAAAAATACTTGGGGGGGGGGAGGAATCCATTGATTGATATATCTTGATATTAATTTTAAAGTTTTTTTTAAGCATTTTATTGGTCTATACAACTAGATATTTGTGTAGTTCTTCGGGGATTTCCTGTGGATTTTTAACATTAGGCTCAGCCGATAAATCCCCAGTATACTTAATGTCCATAGGGCCAATAGCAGCTGCCTCGTATGGCCAATAGCAGCTGCCTCGTATGGCCAATAGCAGCTGCCTCGTATGGACCAATAGCAGCTGCCTCGTATGGACCAATAGCAGCTGCCTCGTATGGGCCAATAGCAGCTGTCTCGTATGGCCAATAGGAGCTGCCTCGTATGGCCAATAGGAGCTGCCTCGTATGGGCCAATAGGAGCTGCCTCGTATGGACCAATAGCAGCTGCCTCGTATGGACCAATAGGAGCTGCCTCGTATGGACCAATAGGAGCTGCCTCGCATGGACCAATAGGAGCTGCCACGCATGGACCAATAGCAGCTGCCTCGTATGGACCAATAGCAGCTGCCTCGTATGGACCAATAGCAGCTGCCTCGCATGGACCAATAGCAGCTGCCTCGTATGGACCAATAGGAGCTGCCTCGCATGGACCAATAGGAGCTGCCTCGCATGGACCAATAGCAGCTGCCTCGTATGGACCAATAGCAGCTGCCTCGTATGGACCAATAGCAGCTGCCTCGCATGGACCAATAGCAGCTGCCTCGCATGGACCAATAGCAGCTGCCTCGTATGGACCAATAACAGCTGCCTCGCATGGACCAATAGCAGCTGCCTCGTATGGACCAATAACAGCTGCCTCGTATGGACCAATAGCAGCTGCCTCGTATGGACCAATAGCAGCTGCCTCGTATGGATCAATAGGAGCTGCCTCGTATGGACCAATAGGAGCTGCCTCGTATGGACCAATAGCAGCTGCCTCGTATGGACCAATAGGAGCTGCCTCGTATGGACCAATAGCAGCTGCCTCGTATGGACCAATAGCAGCTGCCTCGTATGGACCAATAGCAGCTGCCTCGTATAGACCAATAGCAGCTGCCTCGTATAGACCAATAGCAGCTGCCTCGTATGGACCAATAGGAGCTGTCTCGTATGGACCAATAGGAGCTGTCTCGTATGGACCAATAGGAGCTGCCTCGTATGGACCAATAGCAGCTGCCTCGTATGGACCAATAGACCTGCAGCTTCTATTAGTCTTCACTTCTAATGCTCGACATTAGACACAACATTTCACTGCTAAATCTATGATCTAAATCTAAATCTATTTGTAACATAAATTTTGGAATGCTGTCCCAAGTAATGGCTTCCATTATTTTACTTGTCAGCGTTATCTGAGTAATGGGTGATTAATGGGATGACATTGAAGGTTAAATCTGATTATCTTGCTTCGCCGCGTGACGCAGGCATTCTCTCCCTGACTATATGTGGATATATGTGGACTATATGTGGATATATGTGGACTATATGTGGATATATGTGGACTATATGTGGATATATGTGGACTATATGTGGATATATGTGGACTATATGTGGATATATGTGGACTATATGTGGATATATGTGGACTATATGTGGATATATGTGGACTATATGTGGATATATGTGGACTATATGTGGATATATGTGGACTATATGTGGATATATGTGGACTATATGTGGATATATGTGGACTATATGTGGATATATGTGGACTATATGTGGATATATGTGGACTATATGTGGATATATGTGGACTATATGTGGATATATGTGGACTATATGTGGATATATGTGGACTATATGTGGATATATGTGGACTATATGTGGATATAGAGGGAAGGAATAAGTATAAGGAGGGAGAGAGAGAGAGAGAGAGAGAGAGAGAGAGAGAGATGGAAAAGGGAAGCACACATCACGAACTAACCTGAGCAGAGCCCAGGAGCTAAAACCCGACGCAGGCATGCATTTCCCCCCCCCCTCACTTTTGGGTATACCCCCCCCCCCCCTCACGACTAACAAACTATCAATTAAAAATTATTTGATAATTCCATGAATAAGGATTAGTTACATATCCCAGAAAAAAAAGTAAATCCTTAATCCCAATACACCGTGAGGATTTTTGTATAGGCACTTGATAATCCATTTTGAA
Source organism: Procambarus clarkii (assembly GCF_020424385.1). Lineage (NCBI taxonomy): Eukaryota > Metazoa > Arthropoda > Malacostraca > Decapoda > Cambaridae > Procambarus > Procambarus clarkii. The sequence continues at coordinate 4,216 of NW_025563542.1, forward strand.
GGGATTAATTTAGGATTTATGTCTTTCAGGGATTAACTACGTGGATTTAGGATTTACGTGATAAGGGGATTTTTGTATATTTTTGACTATTGAGGTTTTCCAAGCAATATTCAGGTGCTTTTGTATCTTTTTGTATCTTTTTGTATCTTTTTTATTAAAAAGATACTTTTTTATTTCAGCTATTTTGTGATTTTTTTTTTTTTGGTTTTGTAGAATTCGGTGTTTAACGGTATATTAAGGATTTGTTTAGCGTGTATAAGGATATATAGAGGCTAAATATATACGTTGCAGGTGTGTATATATATATATATATATATATATATATATATATATATATATATATATAACTGAAAACTCACACCCCAGAAGTGACTCGAACCCATACTCCCACAACTGGTATGTACAGGGACGCCTTAATCCGCTTGACCATCACGACCGGACAAAAGGAAGTGATAGCCGAGGCTATATGAACCACTTCCCCGCCGGCACTCGGATGGTAATCTTGGGCATAGCATGCCCAATGCTATGGGCATGATAAAATGATAAAATGCTATGCCCAAGATTACCATCCGAGTGCCGGCGGGGAAGTGGTTCATATAGCCTCGGCTATCACTTCCTTTTGTCCGGTCGTGATGGTCAAGCGGATTAAGGCGTCCCTGTACATACCAGTTGTGGGAGTATGGGTTCGAGTCACTTCTGGGGTGTGAGTTTTCAGTTGTATATAGTCCTGGGGACCATTCAGGCTTGTTTGCATTTGTGTTCCTCACGTGTGCCCCAAAGAATGAGGTGATTTGATAAAATGCTATGCCCAAGATTACCATCCGAGTGCCGGCGGGGAAGTGGTTCATATAGCCTCGGCTATCACTTCCTTTTGTCCGGTCGTGATGGTCAAGCGGATTAAGGCGTCCCTGTACATACCAGTTGTGGGAGTATGGGTTCGAGTCACTTCTGGGGTGTGAGTTTTCAGTTGTATATAGTCCTGGGGACCATTCAGGCTTGTTTGCATTTGTGTTCCTCACGTGTGCCCAAAGAATGAGGTGATTTGATAAAATGCTATGCCCAAGATTACCATCCGAGTGCCGGCGGGGAAGTGGTTCATATAGCCTCGGCTATCACTTCCTTTTGTCCGGTCGTGATGGTCAAGCGGATTAAGGCGTCCCTGTACATACCAGTTGTGGGAGTATGGGTTCGAGTCACTTCTGGGGTGTGAGTTTTCAGTTGTATATAGTCCTGGGGACCATTCAGGCTTGTTTGCATTTGTGTTCCTCACGTGTGCCCCAAAGAATGAGGTGATTTGATAAAATGCTATGCCCAAGATTACCATCCGAGTGCCGGCGGGGAAGTGGTTCATATAGCCTCGGCTATCACTTCCTTTTGTCCGGTCGTGATGGTCAAGCGGATTAAGGCGTCCCTGTACATACCAGTTGTGGGAGTATGGGTTCGAGTCACTTCTGGGGTGTGAGTTTTCAGTTGTATATAGTCCTGGGGACCATTCAGGCTTGTTTGCATTTGTGTTCCTCACGTGTGCCCCAAAGAATGAGGTGATTTGATAAAATGCTATGCCCAAGATTACCATCCGAGTGCCGGCGGGGAAGTGGTTCATATAGCCTCGGCTATCACTTCCTTTTGTCCGGTCGTGATGGTCAAGCGGATTAAGGCGTCCCTGTACATACCAGTTGTGGGAGTATGGGTTCGAGTCACTTCTGGGGTGTGAGTTTTCAGTTGTATATAGTCCTGGGGACCATTCAGGCTTGTTTGCATATATATATATATATATATATATATATATATATATATATATATATATATATATATATATATATCAATGAGGGATCTTTGACAAGCCGCCAGCTTCCTATTTATTAACCAGTATTTACCCAGGTCATCAGACGTTAGACTTTCCAATGACTCTGCTCAAGTCTTGGAAAAGTTGGGCAAAATACGTCTTAAAATCATATTAGATGAGTCACCGCGCCGAAGCACGGAAAGAAAACGGAAGATGACAATGGAGATAAGAACACAGAAAACGTTGATAGTGGTCCTTTGGCGGGAGATATATGGAGACATTTGTGGTGAAGATTGCTGAGGGAGAGACGGATAACGATGGATTAGGAGAGACAGGTGTGATAAACAGGGGATGGAGGGCAGGTGGGGTGGGAGGGAGGGAGGGAGAGAGAGGAGAGAGAGAGAGAGAGAGAGAGAGAGAGAGAGAGAGAGAGAGAGAGAGAGAGAGAGAGAGAGAGAGAGAGAGAGAAATAGAGACAGATAAAGAGAGAGAGACAGAGACAGAGAGAGTGAGAGAGAGAGGGGGAGGGGGAGAGAGAGAGAGACACACACACAGACAGACAGACAGACAGACAGACAGACAGACAGACAGACAGAGACAGACAGACAGACAGACAGAGAGAGAGAGAGAAAGAGAGAGAGAGAGACAGAGACACAGAGAGAGATAGTGAAGACAGTGAAGGTGATAATGATAATGGCGGTGGTGATTTATCAAACTGTTTTGGCCCTGAGTGGTGCGTGGGCGCTCAGCTCGTGGCTGGGACTTGAAAATATATTCCCTGACAATAGTTAATGCAGTGGGAGGATTTTATATATCGTTGTCATGTCCAGTATTCCTTCCCTCTTCCAGTGTGGTGATATGGGAAGTTCTCACTGTCTTGCCTTATAGCTCAATCCCCTCTGATTAGAAACAAGTCTTGTCGCTTTGGACTTTTTAGAAGGTCTTTTAAAGCAAGAGTTCCATGCCATTGGCTGCATAATACAGAGAGGTCTCACATAGGTTGTCCAAGTTATGACGGCTATCTACATTTTGGCCATTTTTTTATATATTTTTTGCTTATGTTTGGAAATTACTTCTATGGGACAATTTCAAACACTTTCTGACAACCAAGGAAGATGCAGGCAACCCAATATCTCTTGTTTGGGAGGCAATACATCAATCGTATACCTCCATATATACGATTTGGAGTCCAAGGACCACTTGTTGGCGTAACTAGTCGGTTATTAGGAGGCTTTTTACCCAATTCGTAAATTGGTGCTTCTCTCTTGACTTTTTTTTAACTGTCGGGCAGTTCACCCCCTACATCCCGTTTTCTAATGCGGCGTTACATACCATAACGGCTTCACTTGTCTCTCCCAGCACCCATAAGAGACATCCTGGTTCCATCTCTGTTTGTCCTTGTTTCCAGCATCTCAACGGGGGTGACAACAGCAAGACAACGGGGGTGACAATAGCAAGACAACAGGGTGACAACAGCAGGACAACGGGGGTGACAACAGCAGGACAACGGGGGTGACAACAGCAGGACAACGGGGGTGACAATAGCAAGACAACAGGGTGACAACAGCAGGACAACGGGGGTGACAACAGCAGGACAACGGGGGTGACAACAGCAGGACAACGGGGGTGACAACAGCAAGACAACAGGGTGACAACAGCAGGACAACGGGGGTGACAACAGCAGGACAACGGGGGTGACAACAGCAGGACAACGGGGGTGACAACAGCAAGACAACAGGGTGACAACGGAACTATAAAACAATATTTAAGTGTCGCATCAAAATTTACAAATAACAAACAATCATGGAGAGTCTTGGTGAGTGTGTGGTGAGTGTGTATGATGAGTGTGTGTGGTGAGTGTGTATGATGAGTGTGTGTGGTGAGTGTGTGTGGTGAGGGAGTGTGGTGAGGGAGTGGTTGGAGCAACCCATCCTCCGAATAGACAGTACGTTTTAATACTAAATGTAATAAGTACAATCCTGACTATCGGCATAGTACATAAATACACTTAATCGCCAGCATAGTACAAAAATATTGTGAATATTAGAGTTTACCTGAATAACCTAACCTTGGGAGTGTAGGAGGACAAGGATGTAAATAGCATTTATTGCTTCTTAATTACAATTAGTACTTAACCTATAGCTATATTGATATTACAATTTTATAAAAATAATAAAACAAAACTAAAGTCTTTCAATAAATTATAAAGTAACTCGGGATGTTTTCAAATTTTGTATAAAATCTCTATTGTTTAATAAAACTGAAAAGAAATTCTTTATATTCAAAACTTTTGTTCATTGAATTTAATACTAAAACTTCTACCTAAAAATTTAGAGTGTCATAACAGGAAATAAGGAGAATATTTAGGGTGGTAAACATACGGGCACCATTAAGTGTATTTATGTACTATGCAGACAGTCAGGAATTTACTTATTACGTTTAGTATTAAAACGTACTATCTATTCAGCGGAAGGGTTGTTGGAGTTTTTTTTTTTTTTTTTTTTTTTTTTTTTTTTTTTTTTTTTTTTTTTTTTTTGAGATATATACAAGAGTTGTTACATTCTTGTACAGCCACTAGTACGCGTAGCGTTTCGGGCAAGTCCTTAAACCTATGGTCCCTGGAATACGATCCCCTGCCGCGAAGAATCGTTTTTTCATCCAAGTACACATTTTACTGTTGCGTTAAACAGAGGCTACAGTTAAGGAATTGCGCCCAGTAAATCCTCCCCGGCCAGGATACGAACCCATGACATAGCGCTCGCGGAACGCCAGGCGAGTGTCTTACCACTACACCACGGAGACTGCTGCTTTTCACTTTACTCATCATAAATGTAAAGTGCCTTGTATAGTGACTTGTGAGCCTCTTGTTGAATCACTTGTGACATAAAAGATTATTGATGTGTGTATTTGTGTGGGTGATTAAATATGTATGTGTATGTATATCTGTACTCACCTAGTTGTGTTTGCGGGGGTTGAGCTCTGGCTCTTTGGTACATACATTGGTACTTTGGTATGTATATGTACATGTATATATAACATTAATAATTTTGTAACTAGCGTCAAAAGATTGTTATTTGCTTAGCTAAACGAACTAGAGGGTTCAGTTCCTGAACCGATTATGTGCCTCTGTAATCCTTTACACCACCGCCCTCGGGATGGGTATTGAGTGCATAATAAAGGAAGAAGGGTGTTGGAGTGTATCAGTGTCTGCCTTAAAGAATATTAAAACAATGTGTGACAAAATATTTCAAAGGTAATCAAGAATTATCGGAGTGTGTTGAAATTAGTTGGGGCGGTGCCAATAACGACCTCGTTGGCTCGTTAAGAAAAGCAAAGTTTGCAAGGAAACGAAAAAAAAAATCCATAAGATTTAGCCACCAAATGATTCAGAAAAATGTTAACAAAAAATTCAAATAATATACACTAGATTTCGCTCAAAATATATAAATTGTAATATACATAGTAAGAAATTATAAATTTTGAATAGCTTTAGAATGAATTTTATCATTATAATTCTATTTAGCAGACTTTTAACATAAAACTTTCTGGACGGTTTAAAGTGTGTTCTTCGACATTATATAATTCACGTGGTATCGTTTATGAGTTAATATACAACCCTGCTCCTGTGCCAGGTAAGTACACTACGGGTTCACCATAGCCCGTGCTACTTAGAACTTTTTGTTCCCAGTAGCTGAATCTTAAACAACATATTATGAGTTTAGCAGAGACTAATGTAGGTCTGGTCTCCCCTTATCAGCGTTTGTTTTCATGCATGGTTTTCGAAACTCCTTTACTTGCTTCTTCCATCTACTCTCCTCTATTTCGCTCACTTTCTTACTACCTCCTTCCCCTCCCTGGTAGAGTATTGAGAGCCGCTTGGGCAATAGATGATGACCCAGGCTGGTTGAGACACTGTATCACCGTGAAGGATATCGCTTCCACCTGCCGGCGACAGCTGTGATTTTCTCGCTAAATTCCGAAATGGATTCCTCTCGCTATCACTCGATCGGCACTCCTGGGGAAGATTGTTCCTCACTCCTTCCTTCCCCAGCTTGGGGAGGTGTGTATATACACCCAGAAGTGTATCCTATTTTGGGTGTATATACACTTGAGTGTTTGTTTTAGTCCTGGACTAAAGTGTACTTGCTGGTTGGTCACTACGCTGTTGTGGTGGCCTTAATAACCCTTCAGAGGTTGGTAGGCCTTAATAACCCTCCAGAGGTTGGTAGGAATTAATAACCCTTCAGAGGTTGATAGGTCTTAATAACCCTCCAGAGGTTGGTAGGCCTTAATAACCCTCCAGAGGTTGATAGGCCTTAATAACCCTCCAGAGGTTGATAGGCCTTAATAACCCTCCAGAGGTTGATAGGCCTCAATAACCCTCCAGAGGTTGATAGGCCTTAATAACCCTCCAGAGGTTGATAGACCTTAATAACCCTCCAGAGGTTGATAGGCCTTAATAACCCTCCAGAGGTTGATAGGCCTTAATAACCCTCCAGAGGTTGATAGACCTTAATAACCCTCCAGAGGTTGATAGGCCTTAATAACCCTCCAGAGGCTGGTAGGCCTTAATAACCCTCCAGAAGTACATAGACCTAAAGTCCAACCCCCGAAAAAACTGAAGAACTTTCCTCTTAAGAGAAGCTTTAGTTCCTACAACTTACACAATGCACTTGTTGCAAATGTACGAAGTCACCTCTTGACCCCTGACTCACGTTTTGACGTGATAGGCAGCTAGGACGTGATTATTATCAATAACTCTTCCATCGTTTAGAATTGTATTCCAAATCATATTATTCCACGGCCACTTCAAACACTAGTCAGGTTAACTAGAATGACTCGTTTTCTACCAGAGCCAATCCTAGGTGATTGGCAATCCTAGTAGGGAGCCGAGCGGACAGCACGCTGGACTTGTGATCCTGTGGTTCTGGGTTCGATCCCAGGGGCCGGCGAGAAACAATGGGCAGAGTTTCTTTCACCCTATGCCCCTGTTACCTAGCAGTAAAATAGGTACCTGGGTGTTAGTCAGCTGTCACGGGCTGCTTCCTGGGGGTGGAGGCCTGGTCGAGGACCGGGCCGCGGGGACACTAAAAAGCCCCGAAATCATCTCAAGATAATCCTGAATCGTCTGGGAAAAAGAGCTGACTCTCCTCTGATTGGCTCGTGGATATATTCTTTCCCAGGTGATTGGTTGCACTTGATTGTTAAAACGAAATATAGTAAATCTTCTAAAAATTATGCTGTGAGTTATGCTAACGGGAGAAATATACATAAATTTACATAAAAACTTTTAAACATTATATTTCTGAAAAGAACTTCAGATAATTGAAAAGGAATGATAGACAAAATAATGTTGGTACTTTGCTTTTTTTTATTTACCTCTCTTTCTCTTCTTCTTTTGCCCCTTTCCCTCTCATCTTTGCCCCTTACATCATTCTCGCTGTTCGGTTCCTTCCGGGTGAACACTGCCAACCGGCCACTCACTCATCCGAACACTGAGACAGACCGGTTACCATACACGAAGAACAACTCACATAACTCAAAACAATGTTATAGTGTTCTCAGTCGGACAGACAGACAGACGCGGATAAACACCAGCATAAATAAACTGTCATTATCAATTACTTAATTATTAATTGTGACGGAGATTGTAATTTTAGGTAATTTGTTAATTTCTCTGTCTTGATTCGTCTCTCTTTGTGTGCTTGTTTGCTTTGTAAGTTAACTACGTTGGTCAGTGGTTGGTAAACAAACACCTTCACAGTTCATAAACAAACACCTTCACATATAGTGATTGACTGTGTGTCCTCATATCCCAGCTCCTTGTCCTCATATCCCAGCTCCTTGTCTTCATATCCCAGCTCCTTGTCCTCATATCCCAGCTCCTTGTCCTCATATCCCAGCTCCTTGTCCTCGTCCTCATATCCCAGCTCCTTGTCCTCATATCCCAGCTCCTTGTCCTCATATCCCAGCTCCTTGTCCTCTTATCCCAGCTCCTTGTCCTCATATCCAAGCTCCTTGTCCTCATATCCCAGCTCCTTGTCCTCATATCCCAGCTCCTTGTCCTCATATCCCAGCTCCTTGTCCTCATATCCCAGTTCCTTGTCCTCATATCCCAGCTCCTTGTCCTCATATCCCAGCTCCTTGTCCTCATACCCCAGCTCCTTGTCCTCATATCCCAGCTCCTTGTCCTCATATCCCAGCTCCTTGTCCTCATATCCCAGCTCCTTGTCCTCATATCCCAGCTCCTTGTCCTCATATCCCAGCTCCTTGTCCTCATATCCCAGCTCCTTGTCCTCATATCTCAGCTCCTTGTCCTCATATCCCAGCTCCTTGTCCTCATATCCCAGCTCCTTGTCCTCATATCCCAGCTCCTTGTTCTCATATCCCAGCTCCTTGTCCTCATATCCCAGCTCCTTGTCCTCATATCCCAGCTCCTTGTCCTCATATCCCAGCTCCTTGTCCTCATATCCCAGCTCCTTGTTCTCATATCCCAGCT
>NW_025563543.1:0-13170 GCF_020424385.1 Procambarus clarkii
TCTGCAATAATTCTCCATATTAATTCACCAAAATATCCATCAACAATAATCCACCACTATAACTCTTCATTATAATTCCCCACATTAACTCTTCCTACTAACCCACTACAATAACCCTCTATTATATTAATCCACAATATCCCTCCTCAATAATCTACAACAATATGTATCCGTAATAATCCACCACAAAAACCTGTTATAATAACCAATAACAATAACTTTCCAAAATAATCCACATAACATAAACGTACATTATAATCTACCACAATAACTCTAGGAATTAATCCACCACAATAACCCTTCAAAATAATCTTCGGAAATAACCTTCTAAATAATTACCACTAACACTATTAATAATAATTCACACTTTAACTTTCAAAATTAGTTACTAAAATAACCCTCCCTTAAAATTCACCACAATAACCCTCATTGTAGTAAAATCACAATGGCATCATATATCAATGGAAATAATTTTGGGGTATTGTAGTGACTTGTGGAGTTCAAGTCACTCCATTGTCTCGAAATGATATTCATAGATATATTACGTCATTGTGTTTTCATTGTGATCTGAGTCTATTGTAAGAGTGTGAACGTCATTACCGAAGGCCAGAGTGTGGTCGGGTTGGCTGTAAAACCCTGGTTGGGCTCCAGTTTTGGGCTTCCAGAACCTTCCATTACATTCAGTAGAGTTCTCACTTGGTCGACTTATCTTTCGTAATAATCTTTCTCAACATCAGTATGTGTTATTGCAACGCGTTTTTTTTTGTTGAATAAGAAAAAAATACTTTTTCCATATGAAATATTATGAGAAAAATTATAATATGGAACTATGTTGAAGCTCCTTGTGTCTGCTTATTAATTGATTTCCTATGTTTGGAATTTATATTTAAATGTTGAAAAAAGAAAAAGGAAGAGATGTTCATGAACTGGGCTCGAGCTGACTACTGTCCGGCCACCGGCGGCAGACCCCAATCTGAGGCCGTGACTCTTCCTAATTAGTCAATACTCACCAAGTTTTATATAGACCTTCACCTTAAGTGACCCCGAGAGACCATGTATGCGCTTTAATTTCCAGTGACATCTAGAAAATTCATCTAAAAGAAGTGATAAGCTTACAGGAGTGAAAACTGCCCTCATGGTACCTAACAGAGAAATCTTAATACAACACACTTGTTATGGTAAGAATGAAAGCGATCACTCGTGACACGACTGTCATGATCTCTGGGTCATCACAGGTCACCCATCCCCCTGCATGCAACACACGAACAAAGGAAGAATTGTATGACAAACGAGAGGGGCCTTATGATGGTCATGAGAGAGATTATAGTAAAAACAGATGTAGATAAATGACGATTGTTGGTCCTCGGGGACTTCAACTTGAAAGCACTAGACTGGGAGGCGTACGAAGCAGGAACGAAGAACATTTGGACAATCAAATTTGTAAGCCTCTTTCTGGAGACATTCATATATTAACATGTCAAGCAGGTCACGAGAATGAGTGAAGGGGATGTTCCGTCAACACTGGATTTAATATTCATCAGGAAAGAAGAAGAGATATTTGGCATCTAGTACCGCCCACCCTTGGGAAAGAGTGATCGTGTCCTGTTTTAAATTATATACGCTTTGCGATATAATTTATAATAGAATTGGGACATTGAAACAGTTATTAAACTCTATTTCAAGAGAGAACACTGTGGGAAACTTATTAAATTCTTTAATGAGTATAAGTTTATTATACTCATTAATGAGTATATATTTAATGAGTTTAATATTTTCCATTATATTTAATGAGTTTAATGGAGAGACTTGCTGCTAGGCAAGGAAGTAAGTGAAATGTATTTAAATTTTTGTGAAATATACTATGAAGAAACACAACATTTATATCAAAACAGAGATGCAGGACTAGAAAACAGGATTGGTTGAACATAAATTGTGATAGGGTCAGAGAGGACAAGGTAAGAAAATTGGTTCAATATCGGTACAGGTTTAATATCTGGAAACATACCAGGAATAAAAGCAAGGGAGAAACAATAACACAGCGGTGAGGAGGTAGAAAAGAACTTTAAGAAAAGTATAGCGGACAAATATAATACAGATCCAGACATTTTTTTAAATTAATTAAATGCAAGCTGCACGTAAAGGATAAAATCCAGAGAGTGAGAACGGGGAACAGGACAATTGAGAATGGAAAAATAAATGTGTGAAATGCTAAATGAACAGTTCCAAAGTGTGTTTGTACAAAATGAGGATTTCAGAGAGCCGGACCAAATACCAGTTCCAGAGCACGCAATTGAGGTATCTCTAGAGAAAGTGAAAAAATTACTCAAGGGGGTAGGAAGAAATAAAGCAGGTGGCTTGCTGCGAGAATGTGCAACTGAACTGAGCATTCCACCGAGAGGATCCTCTAAATTTTAGACCCGTATCATTCACAAGCGGGGTAGTCAAAACATTAGAAAAAATAGTTAAAGCTATATGGATTGAACATTTCGAGAGTAATGCCATAATAACGGACAAGAAGAATGGTGTCCGAACCGGATGATCCTGTGTAACAAATCTACTTAGTTTTTATGATAAAGCCACAGAGATAATACAGGAAAGCGGTGCCTGGGTTGACTGTGTCTCTCTGGACCTAATAAAAATGACTTATGACAGAGTCCCACATAAGAGGCGGTTCTGGAACCTGGAACATGCTGGAGGAGTGACAGGGAGACTTCTGACAAGGATGAAAAATGTTCTAACTGACAGACAGATGAAGGCATTAATCAGAGACAATGTATCTGACTGGAGTAGAGTTACTAGTGGAGAACCACAGGGTTTAGTTCTTGAACAAGCATCGTCTTACCTCCATAATTATCCAGCACAGTAAACCTCCAAATTAATCCACGAAAATAAGTCCCAATAATAATCTTCAATAATAACCTTTAATAGTAAACTTCAACAATAACCCTTCATAATCATCCTCAATAATAACGTTAAATAATAATCCATAACAATAGGCCTCCATAATTTTGCAACAGAATAATAATAATAGTCAACAAGAATTCTCTCTAATAACACACAATAATCACCCCTACATAATAATAACCCAGAATATTCGTCATTAATAAACAACCAAACTAACCCTTAATAATAATCAAGCACAATAACCCTCCATAATAATCCATCAGAATAACCCTCCATAATAATCCATCACAATAACCCTCAATAACAACCCTCAACAGTAAACCTCCATAATAACTCTGAACGATAACCCTCCATGTTTATTTCCCACAATAACTTCAATAATCTACCAAAATCACCTTCAATAATAATACAATTCTTATAATAATTCACCACAAAAACTTCCATATAATCTAACAGAATATTCCTCCATAGTAATCCATTATAATACTTTTTCAGATATAGACTGAAAACTCTTCCGTGGCCGTGACTCTTCCTAATTAGTCAAGACTCACCAAGTATTACATAGACCTTCACCTCAAGTGACCCCAAAAGATCATGCGTACGCTTTATTTTCCAGTGACACGAAGAACATTCATCTGAAGGAAGTGATAACCTTACAGGAGCCACAATAATATATAAGCCACAATAATAATCGTCTATCATAATACTCAACAATAGCCCTTTTTAATAATCCAGCACAATAACCCTCAATAATAACCCACCAAAGTAATCCTTCATAATAATTACCCTTTAAAAAATCTCCGTAATATTACAAGAGAATAATCCTCCATAATAATCCATCACAATAACCTTTCATAGAAATCCACCATAATACCTTTCTATAGTAATCTTCAATAGTTACCGTTAATAATAAGCCTCAAGAATAACCCTCTATAATAATTAACCAAAATTTTTCCTCATAATATTTCACCCCAATAAAATCCATAAATATGCAATATAATAATCATCCATAATAACTCCCCATAATAATTTCTTACAATAACCTCTTTCATGATATTTCACAATAAGTCTCCATATTAATTCACCCAAATAACCATCAACAATAATCCACCACAATAATTCAATAATAATTCCCCACATTACCCCTTCCTAATAAGCAACTAGAATAATCATCAATTATATTAAACCACAATAACCCTCCTCAATAATCTACAACAATAACTCTCAGTAATAATCCACCTGAATAACCTGTTATAATAACTAATATCAATAACTTTCCAGAATAATCCACCAAAATAAACCCCCATAATAATCTACCACTATAACTCGGTATTAATCCACCACAATATCCCTTCAAAATAATCTTCTGAAATAACCTTGTAAATAATTACCACTAACACTATTAATAATAATTCACACTTTAACTTTCAAAATTATTTACTAAAATAACCCTCCCTTTAAATTCACCACAATAACCCTCATTGTAGTAAAATCAAAATGGCATCATATATCAGTGGAAATCACTTTGGGGTAATGTAGTGACTTGTGGAGTTCAAGTCACTCCATTGTCTCAAAATGATATTCATTGATATATCACGTCATTGTGATTTCATTGTGATCTGAGTGTATTGTAAGAGTTTGAACTTCATTACCGAAGGCTTGAGTGTGGTCGGGTTGGCTGTAAAACCCTGGTTGGTCTCCGGTTTGGGGCCTCCAGAACCTTTTATTAGATTCAGTAGAGTTCTGGCTTGGTCGACTTATCTTTCGTAATAATCTTTCTCAACATCAGTATATGTTATTGCAACCCGGTTTTTTTACTGAATAAGAAAATATACTTTTTCCATATGAAATATTACGAGAAAAAATGATAATATGGAACCATGTTGCAGCTCCTTGTGTCTACTTATTAATTGATTTCCTATGTTTGGAATTTATATTTAGTGGTTGAAAAAAGAAAAAGGAAGAGTTGTTCATGAAGTGGGCTCGAGCTGACGACCGTCCGGCCACCGGCGGCAGACCCCACTCTGAGGCCGTGACTCTTCCTAATTAGTCAATACTCACCAAATATTATATAGACCTTCACCTTAAGTGACCCTGAGAGATCATGTATACACTTTAATTTCCAGTGACATCTAGAATATTCATCTGAAAGAAGTGATAACCTTACAGAAATGAAAACTGCCCTCATGGTACTTAACAGAGAAATCTTAATACAACACTCCTGTTATGGTATGAAAGAAAGCGGTCACTCGTGACACGACTGTTATGATCTCTGGGTCATCACAGGTCACCCATCCACCAACAGGCAACACACGGACAAAGGAGGAACTGTACGACAAACGAGATGGACCTCATGATGGTCATGAGAGAGATTATAGTAAAAACAGATATAGATAAATGACGATTGTTGGTCCTCGGGAACTTCAGTTTAAAAGCAATAGACTGGGAGGCGTACGAAGCAAGAACGGAGAACATTTCGACAATCAGACTTGTAAGCCTCATTCTAGAGACATTTATGTATTAACACTTCAAGCAGGCCACGAGAATTAGGGAAGGGAATGTTCCGTCTATACTGAATTTAATATTCATCAATAAAGAAGAAGAGTTATTTGACATCTAGTACCGCCCACTCTTGGGAAAGAGTGATCGTGTCCAGTTTTAAATTAAATATGCTTTGCGATATAATTTATAATAGAATTGGGACATTGAAACAGTTATTAAACTCGATTTCAAGAGAGAACACTATGGGGAACATAGAAAATTCTATAATGAGTATAAATGGACAGACTTGTTCGTAGGCAAGGAAGTAAGTGAAATGTATTTCAATTTGTGCGAAATATACTATGAAGGAACACAACATTTATATCAAAACAGAGATGCAGGGCCAGAAAACAGGATTGGTTCAACATAAATTGTGATAGGGTCAAAGAGGACAAGGTAAGAAAATTGGTTCAATATCGAAACAGGTTCAATACCTGCAAACATACCAGCAATACAAGGAAGGAAGAAACACTTACACAGCGGTGAGGATTTAGAAAAGAACTTTAAGATAGCGGACATATATAAAACAGATCTAGGCATTTTTTCAATTAATTAAAAGCAAGCTGCTCGTAAAGGATAAAATCCATAGATTGAGAACGGGGGAACAGGACAATTGAGAAAGGAAAAAATAAATGTGTGGAATGCTAAATGAACAGTTCCAAAGTGTGTCTGTACAAAACGAGGATTTCAGAGAGCCGGACCAAATACCAGTTCCAGAGCACACAATTCAGATATCTCAAGAAGAAGTGAAAAAATTACTCAAGGGGGTAGGAAGAAATAAAGCAGTTGGCTTGCTGCGAGAATGTGCAACTGAACTGAGCATTCCACTCTAAATAATATTCCAGATATCCTTGTGCACAGGAATCTTAGCAGATATATGGATAAAGGTAAACATAGTACCAATCTATAAAAATGATAGTCGAGAGGATTCTCTAAATTATAGACCCGTATCATTGAAAAGCGAGTTAGTCAAAACATTAGAAAAAATAGTTAAAGCTATATGAATTGAACATCTCGAGAGAAATGCCATAATGACGGACAAGAAGAACGGTTTTCGAACCGGATGATCCTGTGTAACAAATCTACTAAGTTTTTATGATACAGCCACAGAGATAATACAGGAAAGCGGTGCATGGGTTGACTGTGTCTCTCTTTGGACATTAAAAAAAATGGCTTTTGACAGAGTCCCACATAAAAAGCGGTTCTGGAAAGTGGAACATGCCGGCGGGGTGAAAGGGAGACTTCTGTCAGGGATGTAAAATGTTCTAACTGACAGATTGATGAGGGCATTAATCAGAGACAATGTATCTGAGGAGAGTTACTAGTGGAGAACAACAGGGTTTAATTTTTGAACAAGAATCGTCTTACCTAATAATAATCCAGCACAGTAAACCTGCATCTTAATCCATATATATAAGCCTCATAATATTCCTCTACATTAACCTTTAATAATAAACTTCAACATTAACCTTCAATAATAAACTTCAACATTAACCTTTAATAATAAACTCCAACATTAACCTTTGATAATAAACTTCAACAATAACCCTTTATAATCATCCTTTAACAATAATCCTCCATAATTATCCTTAACAATTACCCTCCAAAATAATCCATAACAATAAACCTCCATAATTTTCTAACACAATAATCACGAAAAAAATCCTAAGCAATAACCCCTAATAGTAATCCACAACAATACAAATATTTTTTAACAATAATACTCAACAATTACCTCTATAATAATAATCAACAATAACACTCTAATAACACACAGCCATCACCCTCCATAATAATAACCCACAATAATCCTCCTTAATAAACCTCCAAAATAACTCTCAATAATAATCAAGCACAATACACCTTCATAATAATTCATCACAATAATGCTACATAATAATCCTCAAGAATAAATCTCCATAATAACCCTGAACAATGACCCTCCATGTTTAATTCCCACAATAACTTCAATAATTTACCAAAATCACCTTCAATAATAATACAATTCTAATAATAATTCACCACAATAAACTTCCATAATAATCCAAAATAATAATACTCAATAGTAGTCCATTATAAAACTTTTCCAGACATAGGATGAAAAAAAAAAAGGAAGAGTAGTACAATAGTTTGGGCTCGAGCTGACGACCGTCCAGCCACCGGCGGCAGACCCCACTCTGAGGCCATGACTCTTCCTAATTAGTCAATACTCACCAAGTATTATATAGACCTTCACCGCAAGTGACCCCGAGAGACCATGTATATGCTTTAATTTCACGTGACACCAAGAACATTCATCTGAAGGAAGTGATAACCTTACAGGAGTGAAAACTGTCCTCAATACTTACCAGAGAAATCTTAATACAACACTCCTGTTATGGTAAGAATGAAGGCTATCACCCGTGACACGACTGTTATGACCTCTGGGTCATCAGAGGTCACCCGTGTGTGTGTGTTTACTTATATTACCAATAATCAACATGCGAAGGATTTACTCTTTTAATTAAGAAATCAGTCATAACCACCGTTAATAATATTACGTGATATCTTGTTTCACGTGATATCACGCAGGAAGTTTATTGTCAGGCATCCACGTGATCACACAGTCATGTGTACTGTAGAGTTCTCTGGACTGACAGCCACGTGGTCATGTGCAGATGGTTGTCTCATCCCTAAGGTCATAAGTTTTTGTAATTAGCTTGTCTGACCACCAAAAGGTCATGTATACTGTGGAGCTGCTTGTCTGACAACCAAGTGGTCATGAATACTGTGGAGTTGCTTGTCTGACAACCAAGAGGTCATATATATTGTGGAGCTGGTTGTCTGACAACCAGATGGTCATGTATACTGTGGAGCTGCTTGTCTGACAACCAAGTGGTCATGAATACTGTGGAGTTGCTTGTTTGACAATCAAGAGGTCATGTATACTGTGGAGCTGCTTGTTTGACAACCAAGTGATCATGTATATTGTACTTACCAAGTTGTGATAGCGGGGGTTGAGCTTTTGCTCTTTGGTCCCGCATCTCAACTGTCAATCAGCTGATTCACATTTTTGTGGGCCTATTGGGTTCCATCATATCTACATTTATAACTCTGTTTGGAGTCTGCCTCCTCCACATCACTTCCAAATGCATTCCATTTGTAATTTATCCACGCAAATATCTTATCTTAATCATCCACGAAAATAGCCCTCCACAATAATAATAAAAAATAATGCTCCATAATTATCAACCAAAATAACGTTTTGTAAAAATCCAACTCAATAACTTTTAATAATAATCTAACACAATACCTCTAAATAATAATCCACCTCAAGACTCTAAAAATAGTCATATACAATAATTCTAAACAATAATCCAACACAATAACTCAAAATAATAATCCAAAACAATAACTCTAAATATTAATCCAAAACAATAACTCTAAATATTAATTTAACACAATAATTCTAAATAATAATCCAACACAATAGCTTTAAATAATAATCCAACACAATAACTATAAAAAATAATCCAACGCAATAACTTTATATATTAATCCAACACAATAAATGTCCGTATTATTTATTCATAATAACCATCAATAATTATCAACTACAATAAACGTGCCTAATGCTGGTCAACAATAATCCTCCACAATAGTCAACCAAATAAGACCTCCACAATAATCACAAAAATAACTTTCCAGATATAATCCACAATAATAGCCATCTTTCATGATCCTCAGCAATAACTCTCTTTCATAAGCCAACACTATAACCCTCAATAATATCCCACCAAAGTAATCCTTAATAATAATAACCGTTAAAAAAACTCCATAATAATACAGGAGAATAATCCTCTATAATAATCCATCACACTAACAATAACCTTTCATAGAAATCCACCATATTACCTCTCCATAGTAATCTTCAACAGTTACCGTTCATAATAAGCAATAAAATCAATACAATAAAAACAATAAAATCCATAATTATGAAATATAATAATCTTCTTAATAATCACCAACAATAACTCACCATATATCCATCTACAATAACTCACTATAATAATTTCTTACAAGAATCTCCTTCATGATATTCCACAATAATCCTCTATTTTAATTCACGAAAATAACTATCAATAATAATCCACCACAATAACTCTCCATAATAAATCCACACATTAACCCTTCCTAATTAGCCACTAAAATAAACCTCAATTTTATTAAACCACAATAACACTCCTCAATAATCTACAACTATAACTCTCTGCAATAATCCACCACATAAACCTGTTATAATAACCAGTAACAATTACTTTCCATTATAATCCACCAAAATAAACCTTAAGAATAATCTACCACAATACTTCTAGGAATTAATCCACCACAATAACCCTTCAAAATAATCTTCTGAAATTACCTTCTAAATAATTACAACTAGAACTATTAATACTTATTCACCACTTTAACTTCCAAAATTATTTACTACAATAAACCTCCCTTAAAATTCACCACAAAAACCATCATTGTAGTAAAATAACAATGGCATCATATATTAATGGAAATAATTTTGGTGTAATGTAGTGACTTGTGGAGTTCAAGTCACTCCATTGTCTCAAAATGATATTCATTGATATATCACGTCATTTTGATTTAATTGTGATCTGAGTCTATTGTAAGAGTGTGAACGTCTTTACCGAAGGCCAGAGTGTGGTCGGGTTGGCTGTAAAACCTTGGTTGGGCTCCGGTTTGGGGCCTCCAGAACCTTCAAATAAATTCAGTAGAGTTCCGGCTTGGTTGCAATTATCTTTCGTAATTATCTTTCTCATCATCAATATGTGTTATTGCAACCCGTTTCTTTGTTATTAAAAAGGAAATATTACTTTTTTCAAATGAAATATGAGAAAAAAATTATAATATGGAACCATGTTGCAGCTCCTTGCGTCTACTTATTAATTGATTTCCTGTGTTTGTAATTTATATTAATAGGTTGAAAAGAGAAAAAGGAAGATCTCCATAATGACATGGGCTAGAGCTGACGACCGTCCGGCCACCGGCGGCAGACCCCACTCTGAGGCCGTGACTTTTCCAAATTAGTCAAGACTCACCAAGTATTATATAGACCTTCACCACAAGTGACCCCGAGAGACCATGTATACGCTGTAATTTCCAGTGACACCAAGAACATTCATCTGAAGGAAGTGATAGCCTTACAGGAGGGAAAACTGCCCTCATGGCACTTAACAGAGAAATCTTAATATAACACTCCAGTTATAGTAAGAATGACAGCGATCACTCGTGACACGACTGTTATGACCTCTGAGTCATCAGAGGTCACCTGTGTGTGTGCTTACTTATATTACTATTAATCAACATTCGAAGAATTTACTTTTTTATTAAGAGATCAGTCATAAACGTTGTAGATATCTCGTGGACAGTAATTGTCATACAGTCACGTGATCACATAGTCATGTATACTGGGGAGCTGCTTGTCTGACAATCAAGCGATCATGTATATTGTACTTACCTAGATGTGATTGCGGGGGGGGGGGGGGGGTTGACATCTGCTCTTTGGTTTAGCATCTCAACTGTCAATCAGCTGATTCACATGTTTGTGGGGCTATTGGGCTCCATAATATCTACATTTGTAACTCTGTAGTCTGCCTCCACCACATCACTTCCAAATGTATTCCATTTGTAAATTATCCATGCAAATAACTTACCCTAATAATCCACGAAAATATCCCTCCACAATAATCCTCAAAAATAATACTCCATATTAACCTACCAATATAACGTTTTGTAATAGTCCACCACAATAACTCTATATAATAATCCAACAAAATAACTCTAATTAATAATCCAACACAATAACTCTAAATATTAATCCAACACAATAACTCTAAATAATAATCCAACCCAATACCTCTAAATAATAATCCAACACAAGAAATGTCCATAATAATTATTCATAATAACCATCAATAATTATCTACTACAATAAACGTACCTAATAATCCACAACAATAACCCTCCGCCAATAGTCAACCAAAATAGTCCTCCACAATAATCACAAAAATAACTATCCAGATATAATCAACAATAATAACCGTCCAAAATAATTCTCAACAATAACCTTTTTTAATAATCCAGCACTATAACCCTCAATAATAACCTACCAAAGTAATCCTTGATAATAAGCCTAAAAAAACTACAAGAGAACAATCCTCCATGATAATCCATCACAATAAACTTTCATAGGAATCCACCACAATACCTCTCCATAGTTATCTTCAACAGTTACCGTTCATAATAAGCCTCAAGATTAACCCTCTATAATAATCCACCAAAATTTTTCCTCATAATTATTCACCCCAATAAAATCCATAATTATGCAATGTAATAATCCTGTTAATAATCATCCACAATAACTCACAATAATAACCATCCACAATAACTCACCATAGTAATTTCTTACAATAACCTCCTTCATGATATTTCACAATAACCCTCCATATTAATTCACCAAAATAACCATCAACAATGATCCACCACAGTAACTCTCCATAATAATTCCCCATATTTACCCTTCCTAATATGCCTCTACATTAAACCTTAATTATATTAAACCACATTAACCCTCCTCATTAACCTACAACAATAACTCTCCTTAATAATCCACCACAATAAGCTGTTATAATAACTAATAACAATAACTTTCCAGAATAATCCACCAAAATAGACCTCAATAATAATGTACCACAATAACTCTTGGATTTAATCCACCACAATAACCCTTCAAAATAATCGTCTGAAATAACCTTCCTAATAACTACGACTAACACTATTAATAATAATTCACCACTTTAACTTTCAAAATTATTTACTGCAATAACCCTCCCTTAAAATTCACCACCATCACCCTCATTGTAGTAAAATCACAATGGCATCATATATCATTGGAAATAATTTTGGGGTAATATAGTGACTTGTGGAGTTTAAGTCACTCCATTGTCTCAATATGATATTCATTGATATATCACGTCATTGTGTTTTCATTGTGATCTGAGTCTATTGTAAGAGTGTGAACGTCATTACCGAAGGTCTGAGTGTGGTCGGGTTGGCTGTAAAACCCTGGTTGGGCTCCAGTTTGGGGCCTTCACAACCTTCCAATAAATTCTGTAGAGTTCTGGCTTGGTCGACTTACGTTTCGAAATAATCTTTCTCAACATCAGTATGCATTATTGCAACCAGGTTCTTTGTTATTGAATAAGAAATAATACTTTCTTCAATATAACATATTATGAGAAAATAATTGTAATATGGAACCATGTTGCAGCTCCTAGAGTCTACTTATTAATTGACTTCCTGTGTTTGGAATTAATATTTTTAGGTTAAAATATGAAAAAGGGAGAAGTCTTCGTTAAGGGGCCTCGAGCTGACGACCGATCAGCCACTGGCGGTAGACCCCAATCTGAGGCCGTGACTCTTCCTAATTAGTCAAGACTCACTAAATATTATATATACATTCACCTCAAGTGACCCCGAGAGACCATGTATACTGTTTAATTTCCAGTGACACCAAGAACATTCATCTGAAGGAAGTGATAACCTTACAGGAGTGAAAACTGCCCTCATGATACTTAACTGAAAAATCTTAATACAACACTCCTGTTATGATAGGAATAAAAGCGATCACTCTTGACACGACTGTTATGACCTCTTGGTCATCACAGGTCACCC
>NW_025563544.1:0-23020 GCF_020424385.1 Procambarus clarkii
ATCCCATGACCGTAATTAATACAGTGTGAACTCTCTTAAACTATGCACACCATGAAATCTCGTCACTATGCATAACTTGTCACTCTGCGAACAAATTATTGACTATAGTGCGACAGTGAGAATAAAAATGACCACTTATGTTTTGGAGTGCTATTTTAGTCAAGAAATACTGTAAAGGATGATTATTGACTAAAGGGAATTTCGCAGACTGGAGGTGTTTGATGTGTTGAACTGCTTAAGGAAGCATATTTGCTAGAAAAAATTCCTGTGAATAACGCTTGTTATATGTTTTGACTACCTAGCTAATAGCATATTGCATGTTAATAATGAAATGAAATGTCACATTTTTGTCTGACTCCTAGCACGAGTGAAGAGATAGCAATGAAAAAAAAACTGGCAAAGGTTGAAAAACTCTGTTAAATCATATCTGTTATGATAAGTTTGACTAGCTGCACGCTATGTTTGCCTTCTCTCTCTAATCTACACACGCGATATGAAATGTGAATTTTGTTGACTGAAAGGAGTTTGATGATACGAATAGTAATTGCCGACATTGAGCTTAATCTCAAAAACATAGTTTCTGCAAAAAAAAAAAATAACATTAAATTAGATGCGAGCTGCGATTTGAAAACAGAAGATGTGTGATGTGTGGCTTATTGTGTGGACTCTGGATATATAATCTCCACATATAAGTTTCTCAAGAAAACGGTAATATTTTTCTTGTGTTTTGGATGTATGGCTAAACACGGATGTCATTTTCAATAATGTTATTTGCTCATCCGACAAAGATGATTTTCCCCGTTACGTTACATTGTGTTACAGAGGGCTAAAACTTGTAGACTGTAATATTCTTATGGAAGGAGATGGTAATGGAGATGGACTAAGTCCTACTTTATTTAAAATGTCATTTTTGGCTGTAAAAGTTGATTTGCGTTACGTTACATTGTGTTAGAGGCTAAAACTGGTAGAGGACAATATTATATGGAAGAGATGTGCTAAGTCATACTTTCTTTAAAAATGACATTTTGGACTGCAAAAAGTTGATTTGCGATACGTTACGGTGAGGTGTACAATGTGTTACAGAGGGCTAAAAAGGGTAGTCACCAATTAATTATATGGTAGAGATGTAATGGAAATGGGCTAACCCTCACTTTCCGTTTCAAAATGACCTTTGGACTGCAAAAAGTTGATTGCGTTATGCTACGTTGCGTTACATTGTGTTTTACAGAGGGCTAAAAGGGGTAGACGCCAATATTTTATATGGTTAGAGATGTAATGAAGATGGACTAAGTCATACTTTCATTTAAAAATGTCATTTTGGATTGCAAAAAGTCGATTTGCGATACGTTACGTTGTGTTACAGAGGGCTAAAAGGGGTAGCCATCAATTATTTATATGGTAAGAGATGTAATGGAGATGGTCTAACCCTCACTTTCCGTTTCAAAATGACATTTGGACTGCAAAAGTTGATTTGCGTTATGCTACGTTGCGTTACATTGTGTTACAGAGGGCTAAAAGGGGTAGACGCCAATATTTTATATGGTTAGAGATGTAATGAAGATGGACTAAGTCATACTTTCATTTAAAAATGACATTTTGGATTGCAAAAAGTCGATTTGCGATACGTTACGTTGTGTTACATTGTGTTACAGAGGGGTAAAAGGGTAGCCATCAATTATTTATATGGTAAGAGATGTAATGGAGATGGTCTAACCCTCACTTTCCGTTTCAAAATGACATTTTGGACTGCAAAAGTTGATTTGCGTTACGTTACGTTTGCGTTACATTGTGTTACAGAGGGCTAAAAGGGTAGAGGTCAATATTTTATATGGTGAGAGATGTAATGAATAAGGACTAATCCCACACTTTCCGTTTCAAATGACATTTTGGTCTGCAAAAGTTGATTTGCGTTACGTTACGGACGTTGCGTTACATTGTGTTACAGAGGGCTAAAAGGGGTAGACGCCAATATTTTATATGGTGAGAGATGTAATGAAGATGGACTATGTCATACTTTCATTTAAAAACGATATTTGGTCTGTAGAAAGTTGATTTGCGGTACGTTACGTTACGTTACATTGTGTTATAGAGGGTTAAAACTGGTATACCGTAATATTCATATGCTAAGAGATGTAATGGAGATATTGTGTTTGGCTAAATGAGTTCACATTTCAATAATGATATTCGGACACAGCCAGAAAGTTGATCTCTACGTTACTTAATGATGATATAATGCGATACAATCGTGTGCTAATATTTTATTTGTGTTAGAATGTAAGGGCTATAGGAGTTTGTCTAGACTTGCATACATTTTCAAACGCTATTTATGTAGGCAGTAGAAAGACTGGTTTCCCATTACGCTACATTGACTGTGATACAAGAACTGAAAACAGACTTAACCCAGACCTATTTCACTATCGACTCACCGGTCTTATTCTCATCGATTGGTGTTTACAATTGGATGACGTAGGTCTTAAGAGAGACAGCCTTGATGGAGAAAGATATGTGAACAGCGGCAGCAGGAGAAAGGAAATGATGTTACTTTCCCAACTACTAAATGATCTGGAGAGAGAGAGAGAGAGAGAGAGAGAGAGAGAGAGAGAGAGAGAGAGAGAGAGAGAGAGAGAGAGAGAGAGAGAGAGAGAGAGAGAGAGAGAGAGAGAGAGAGAGAGAGAGACTGAGAGACAGAGAGACAGAGAGACAGAGAGACAGAGAGACTGAGAGACTGAGAGACAGAGAGACAGAGAGACAGAGAGACAGAGAGACAGAGAGACAGAGAGACAGAGAGGCAGAGCGAGAGAGAGAGAGAGAGAGAGAGAGAGAGAGAGAACAGCAAATTATGATTTGTTATAATAATAAGATTGAAGACCAGCTTATGACTTGATAAACATGCATACATTTCAATGGTATTTATTTGGGCCGGCAGATGTTGTGATCACAGTTAACAAGAACAATTTGTAGGTATAGATCGCGTCTCCGTGACGATGTGAAATGTTTCTCTCTTTTAGTAAACGCCAACCTACTGACTTTGACTGAATTTACTAAGTGAAGTGCTGTGTGGTGGACTTTAGAGAGGGTGAGAGAGAGAGAGAGAGAGAGACAGAGACAGAGAGAGACAGAGACAGAGAGAGAGAGAGTGAGAGATAGAGACAGAGCCAGAGACAGACCGACAGAGATGGACAGAGAGAGAGAGACAGAGACAGAGACAGAGACAGACATACAGAGACAGACCGACAGAGAGACAGAGATAGACAGAGAGAGAGACAGAGACAGAGACAGAGCGACGCGTGGCACCCGCCATCGCGGACCCTGGCGAAACGCAATGGTAATGGGTGCCCCACCACTTCCGGTGTCGGGGGAGAAATACCCGGACTAGTTGGAAAGTTGATCAGTCGGGCTCCAACCTGCGACCAGTACGCTTACCCCGTCGCGACATTGAAAAACGCTTTAGGTAATGGTACACTCCCCTCCTGCAGGAGACTTTGCCCTCATCCTCACACACACACACACACTTAGCTCTTCCTGTAGGGGACGTTAATGGTTTGTCTAACCACATAATGGCCCGCTGCAGTCTCACAACGAGAGTGACTTCTCTCTTTCTTGACCCGAACACGGAAAAAGCAGTCAGGCTCCAACCTGCGACCAGTACGCTTACCCCGTCGCGACATTGAAAAACGCTTTAGGTAATGGTACACTCCCCTCCTGCAGGAGACTTTGCCCTCATCCTCACACACACTTAGCTCTTCCTGTAGGGGACGTTTATGGTTTGTCTAACCACATAATGGCCCGCTGCAGTCTCACAACGAGAGTGACTTCTCTCTTTCTTGACCCGAACACAGAAAAAGCCAGGTGCAGCCCCGTGTCTTTTCCATGCATTTCTTACAAACATCACTTAAGACCTTCCTGTAGGGGAGTCAATGGGTTTGTCTAACCACATAATGGCCCAGAGCACTCTCTCCCGACGAAGGGGAAACTCCATCCAGCTCCCATCCCAAAACAACATAACAGACCGTGCTGCCTTCTCCTCTCATCTACACACTAACTCACGATCAACTCTTTTACTCCTTCCTCCATCTTCCTTCTATTTTCTTACTCTATCACTTACTCTACCACTTACTCTCATGTTTCCTGACCACTTACCATAACACCCGAGGACTAGACCCGCGCGCTCCAATTACCTCCGACACACGCCATAACTTCCGGGAAATTCCCCCAAAACAACTTGAGGACGGGAGCGACGCGCGCCACCTGTCAGCTGCCCAACATGACCTCCCCTCTTTCCTGTCCACATACCCAAACACAACACGCGTCCGAAACGCGCCAAAACTTCCGGGAAATTCCCCCAAAAGCCTGTGCGACTAGACACACGCGCGCCACCTGTCAGGTGAGAGCGTCCGAAACGCGCCAAAACTTCCGGGAAATTCCCCCAAAACCTGTGCGACTAGACACCCGCACGGCACCTGTCGGCTGGCACTCAAGAGTGCCACCTGGGGCAGCTGGTGCGCGCGGTTCTAGTCGTATATTTCACTACTGCCACTCTCCTTTCATATATCGTCCACCATTTCCACACATTCACTCAGGGAGACTATTGACTTGATATTTACTTTGAGAGGCAGAGTCATGTTATGATACCCATGTGTGTTACTCTCCATCATCCTATTATATGCGAGACAAAACCATTTTTACGTTAAAAAAGAAAAAGTAAATAATAATTATTATGTCCCAACCTTTCAGGAAGCATGTTAAAACTTCGCCTGCAAATGACGGCGTTGACCACACTGCTAGCATGTGCTGTGCCCTTTGACAGTCGAGGGCTGAGTGCCAAGCCCAGGGTAGGTATGGCAAGTACCCAGTTGCAGGTGGACACAGCAGGTGTCGAGGAACAGATGGGTGAAGGAAGCGTGGAGGCGGAAGTGGGTGTGGTGGTGGGTCGGGTGGTCCAGCACCATTTTGCTGACTGCCAACTCGTCTTCATCACTACTACACGACAGTCACCTGCGTTTAATAGTATACTCAGGTGAAATATTGATCATATATATATATATATATATATATATATATATATATATATATATATATATATATATATATATATATATATATACATATGTCGTACCTAATAGCCAGAACGCACTTCTCAGCCTACTATGCAAGGCCCGATTTGCCTAATAAGCCAAGTTTTCATGAATTAATTGTTTTTCGACTACCTAACCTACCTAACCTAACCTAACCTAACTTTTTCGGCTACCTAACCAAACCTAACCTATAAAGATAGGTTAGGTTAGGTTAGGTAGGGTTGGTTAGGTTCGGTCATATATCTACGTTAATTTTAACTCCAATAAAAAAAAAATGACCTCACACATAATGAAATGGGTAGCTTTATCATTTCATAAGAAAAAAAATAGAAAAAATATATTAATTCAGGAAAACTTGGCTTATTAGGCAAATCGGGCCTTGAATAGTAGGCCAAAAAGTGAGTTCTGGCTACTAGGTACGACATATATATATATATATATATATATATGTCGTACCTAGTAGCCAGAACTCACTTCTCAGCCTACTATGCAAGGCCAAATTTGCCTAATAAGCCAAGTTTTCCTGAATTAATATATTTCTGAAATTTTTTTCTTATGAAAGATAAAGCTACCCATTTCATTATGTATGAGGTCAATTTTTTTATTGTAGTTAAAATTAACGTAGATATATGACCGAACCTAACCAACCCTACCTAACCTAACCTAACCTATCTTTATAGGTTAGGTTAGGTTAGGTAGCCAAAAAAGTTAGGTTAGGTTAGGTTAGGTAGGTTAGGTCGTCGAAAAACAATTAATTCATGAAAACTTGGCCTATTAGGCAAATCGGGCCTTGCATAGTAGGCTGAGAAGTGCGTTCTGGCTACTAGGTACGACATATATATATATATATATATATATATATATATATATATATGTCGTACCTAATAGCCAGAACTCACTTGTCAGCCTACTATGCAAGGCCCGATTTGCCTAATAAGCCAAGTTTTCCTGAAATAATTTATTTTCTCTATTTTTTTTCTTATGAAGTGATAAATCTACCCATTTCATTATGTATGTCGTCAATTTCTTTTTTTTGGAGTTTAAATTAACGTAGATATATGACCAAACCTAACCAACCCTACCTAACCTAACCTAACCTATCTTTATATGTTAGGTTAGGTTAGGTAGCCGAAAAAGTTAGGTTAGGTTAGGTTAGGTAGGTTAGGTATTCGAAAAACAATTAATTCATGAAAACTTGGCTTATTAGTCAAATTGGGCCTTGCATAGTAGGCTGATAAGTGAGTTCTGGCTACTAGGTACGACATATATATATATATATATATATATATATATATATATATATGTCGTACCTAGTAGCCAGAACGCACTTGTCAGCCTACTATGCAAGTCCCGATTTGCCTAATAAGCCAAGTTTTCATGAATTAATTGTTTTTCGACTACCTAACTTACCTAACCTAACCTAACCTAACTTTTTCGGCTACCTAACCTAACCTAACCTATAAAGATAGGTTAGGTTAGGTTAGGTGGGGTTGGTTAGGTTTAGTCATATATCTATGTTAATTTTAACTCCAATAAAAAAAAATTGACCTCATACATAATGAAATGGGTAGCTTTATCATTTCATAAGAAAAAAATTTGAGAAAATATATTAATTCAGGAAAACTTGGCCTATTAGGCAAATCGGGCCTTGCATTGTAGGCCGAGAAGTGCATTCTGGCTACTAGGTACGACATATATATATATATATATATATATATATATATATATATATATATATGTCGTACCTAGTAGCCAGAACGCACTTCTCAGCCTACTATGCAAGGCCCAGTTTGCCTAATAAGCCAAGTTTTCATGAATTAATTGTTTTTCGACTACCTAACCTACCTAACCTAACCTAACCTAACTTTTTCGGCTACCTAACCTAACCTAACCGATTAAGATAGGTTAGGTTAGGTTAGGTACGGTTGGTTAGGTTCGGTCATATATCTACGTTATTTTAACTCCAATAAAAAAAAATTACCTCATACATAATGAAATGGATAGCTTTATCATTTCATAAGAAAAAATTAGAGAAATATATTAACTAAGGAAAACTTGGCTTGTTAGACAAATCGGGCCTTGCATTGTAGGCCGAGAAGTGCATTCTGGCTACTAGGTACGACATATATATATATATATATATATATATATATATATATATATATATGTCGTACCTAGTAGCCAGAACGCACTTCTCAGCCTACTATGCAAGGCCCAGTTTGCCTAATAAGCCAAGTTTTCATGAATTAATTGTTTTTCGACTACCTAACCTACCTAACCTAACCTAACCTAACTTTTTCGGCTACCTAACCTAACCTAACCGATTAAGATAGGTTAGGTTAGGTTAGGTACGGTTGGTTAGGTTCGGTCATATATCTACGTTAATTTTAACTCCAATAAAAAAAAATTACCTCATACATAATGAAATGGATAGCTTTATCATTTCATAAGAAAAAAATTAGAGAAAATATATTAACTAAGGAAAACTTGGCTTGTTAGACAAATCGGGCCTTGCATAGTAGGCCGAGAAGTGCATTCTGGCTACTAGGTACGACATACATATATATATATATATATATATATATATATATATATATATATATATATATATATATATATATATATATATATATATATATATATATATTATATATATATATATATATATATATATATATGTCGTACCTAGTAGCCAGAACGCACTTCTCAGCCTACTATTCAAGGCCCGATTTGCCTAATAAGCCAAGTTTTCATGAATTAATGTTTTTTCGTCTACCTAACCTACCTAACCTAACCTAACCTAGCTTTTTTGGCTACCTAACCTAACCTTACCTATAAAGATAGGTTAGGTTAGGTTAGGTAGGGTTGGTTAGGTTCGGTCATATATCTACGTTAATTTTAACTCCAATAAAAAAAAATTGACCTCATACATAGAGAAAAGGGCAGCTTTATCATTTCATAAGAAAAAAATTATAGTAAATATATTAATTCAGGAAAACTTGGCTTATTAGGCAAATCGGGCCTTGAATAGTAGGCTGAGAAGTGAGTTCTGGCTACTAGGTACGACATATATATATATATATATATATATATATATATATATATATATATATATATATATATATATATATATATATATATATATATATATATATATATATATATATATATTAATGCCTTTGTAACCTATAATGGATGCTTGTTGTCATGATATGTATGTCTAACAAATGTACAATATAATCTACCTTGTATTATCTTCCATGGTCTTAACACTATATAACGTGACCGTCAGACGCCTGAGTGAGGCCTGCGTGGTAGTAGAGGCGGGGACGGTGACCTCCCAGGACCGTCTCCTCCAGGGCCTGTGGAGCGACCGCAAAACAGCCTGCAGGGCGCTCCTCTTAGACGTGACTGTCAGTAACAACTCGACCTCTGCCCTCGAGTAAGAGATATCGATTTAATATGGTTGACTCTCAAGAATTTGTTTAGGTCCCAGGAAAGTATATTTCCTGGAGAATGTTCATGAAGTGTATTGTAGACCTTGAGGAGAGGTGAGAGGCAGCAGTGTGATGATTTTGAGAGTGCTAGGAGTGCGTGAGTGAGACTTCTATATGACAGGAGAGCTGGGTCAAGCAGCAGGATGGAATTTAAGAGTAAGTAATTTTCAAATGAAACTCTAAGCCAGTGTGACGATATAGGGCTCTATCATATCTACATTTGGAACTGTGTATGGAGTCTGCCTCCACCACATCAATGCTTAATGGATTTCAGTTGTTAACTACTCTGACATTGACAAAAAAAAATTTATAATGTCTCTGTGGCTCATTTGGGTATTAAGTTTCCACCTGTGTCCCCCTGTTCGTGTTCCACATACATGCTGAAGAGTTGTCTTTGTCCACCCTGACAGTTCCCCTGAGAATTTTGTAGGTGTTTATCATGTCTCCCCTTACTCTGTCTTCCAGGGACGTGAGATTTAGCTCCCTTAGCCTTTCCTCGTAGTTCATACATTGGTTCTGGGACTAGTCTGGTTGCATACCTTTGAATCTTCTCTCTTTGTCTTGTGTTTAACTAGGTATGGGCTCAAGCTGGAGCTGCATACTCCAAGATTGGTCTAACATAAGTGGTATACAAGGTCCTGAACAATTCCTAACACAAATTTCTAAAGGCGGTTCTTATGTTGGCCACTCTAGCATATGTCGCTGATGATATCCTTTTGATATGGGCTTCTGAGGACAGGTTCAGTGTGATATCAACTCCCAGATCTTTCTCTCTGTTTGACTCTGGCAGAATTGCACCTCCCAGATTCTTGTGTTCAGCCATCTGCTCTCTTCGCCTAATTTCATTACTTTACAGTTTCCTGAGTTGAACTTTAGTAGCCATTTTCTAAACCATTCCTCCAGTTTGTCCTGGTCGGCCGGTAGTTTCTGTGTATCTTCATCTGTCTTTATTCTTCTCATAATGTTTGCATCATCAGCAAACATTGAAAGGAATGAGTCTATACCCTCTGGAAGATTGTTTACATATATTAGAAACAGGATGGGTCCAAGTATAGAACCCTGTGGGACACCGCTGGTGACATCTCGCCACTCTGATGTCTCCCCCCCCCCCCCCTCACAGCCACACGCTATTTTCTGTTGCTTAGATACGCCCTTATCCATATGAGCACCTTACCTCATACTCCTGCCGTTTGTTCCAACTTCTGTAACAGCCTCTTATGGGGTACTGTGTCAAATGTTCTCTGACAGTCCAAGAAAATGCAGTCTATCCACCCTTCTCTTTCTTGGCTAATTTTTATTGCTTGGTCATAGAATTCTATTAAGCCAGTGAGGAACGATTTGCAATCTCTGAACCCATGATGGAGGTGTGTTACAAAGCTATTTTCCGCCAGATGTTCTGAGCCTTTTCCTCACGATCTTCTCCATCATTTTGCATGGTATACAAGTTAGGGAAACTTGCCTGTAGTTCAGTGCCTCGTGCCTGTCATCCTTTTTGTATATTAGGACTATATTAGCTGTCTTCCAACTTTCTGGTAGGTCTCCCGTTTCCAGTGTGACAATAATCTCTTTCAAGAGAGATTGAGCCTGCTCTTCTCAACAAAATTTACGTCATTCAAGTACAAGATACTATATTGAAGATACGTCCACCAGTATCGCCAAACGTTTTGCCCAGGAAGCAAAGCATACCTTGCACCACCAGACACACCGGCTCCCGCCCGCCGTCAAACCAGCAAACTACTCATTCTCCGCCTGCCTGTTCCTGATTGGCTGGTGTGTCGCCGCACCTGCACTCACGCCACTACATGAGTCGACGTCTGGGCCAGCACACGCCGTACTCCTCAGAATATCTCTGTGCTCTTTGGAGTTGACATCTCTCTCTAGTAGACAAAGCTCTGGCTGTCGTGTACTTTGGGAGGTGGCAGCTTGAAGCCAGTATTCTCAGCACCTGATTTATATTACTATTACTTGCACTTTATTTTGTCTTAGAGTAAATTTTTACTGCCTTTAATTATTCATGTTGTTTTGTTTGCTGACTTGTTTTGAATTTTACGTAAGCCAAGAGATTGTCTTTATTCATATCTTGTTTTCTAGAGTAATTAAAATTTCATTGTTTATACTTTGTGTTTTGTGTGTCTTCCCATTACCTTACCACAGACAAACGGGCAAACGATCTTCTTTTTTTTCTGTAAATGTGACGAGGCCTTGCCCCCAGCTATTGAAACAGCCGAACATCAACACTCCAACACTTTACCGTCACACCAGTGACCTGTTGTACACCATAGAGAGTGGCGCACGTAGTGCTCCTGCACCCTCTTTTAGTATCCATGGTGAGATTCTGTCAGGTCCAACAGCCTTTGTCAGATTCAGCTCCAACAGATTCCTTTTGACCTCATCACTTTGGAGCTCAAATTCCTCCAAGGTTGCTTTGTTTTCTGCCTACTCATTTAGTGCAGGGGGCTTCTCCTTGTTCTATTGTAAAGACCTCTTGGAATCTCTTGTTGAGTTCTTCACACACCTCCTTGTCAATCTCTGTGTATCTGTTCTTCCCTTTTCTCAGTTTCATCACTTGCTCCTTCACTGCTGTTTTCCGCCTGATGTGGCCGTGGAGCAGTTTTGGTTGGGTCTTGGCCTTACTCGCGATGTCATTTTCACACTGTCTCTCTGCTTCCCTCCTCACTCTGAGGTACTAATTCCTGGCTCTCTGGTATCTCTCCCTGCTCTCTGGTGTTCTGTTATTTCTGTAGTTTCTCCATATTTTTGTACTCAATTGCTTCGCTGCCTTACATTCCTGATTAAACCATGCATTCTTCTGTTTTTTTCCTTTTTTTCTTTTTGGGCCGGGATAAACCTGTCTGCAGCTTCCTGGCACTTCTGGGTGATGTAGTCCATCATATCCTATACAATTGTTTCTCTGAGTTCTGTTTCCCTTGGTTTTCCCATTAAGAAATTCCTCATCTCGTCAGTATTTCCTCTTCTATAATTTAGCCTTTTCCCTTCCGATCCCTTCCTTGGATAGGTTATCCGTACCTCCACCAAATACTCAAATGTCAATACACAGTGGTCACTCACTCTCATGGGGGGCTTCAAATTTGACTTTCCTTATTTCTGACTCATTCAAAGTGAATATCGGGTCGAGTCTAGCTGGTTGGTCATTGCCTCTCATACTTGTGAATCCCTTGACATGTTGGCTCAGAAAATTTCTTGTTACCACTTCCAAGAGTTTAGTTCTACATGTATCTGCACCTCCATGTGGTTACTCATTCTCCCAGTCTATCTTTCCATGGTTGAAATCGCCCATGATTAAGAGTCTGGATCCATTCTTGCAGGCAACTGAAGCTGCTCTCTCTATTATGTTAATGGTTGTCATGTTGTTCCTATCGAACTCCTGTCTGGGTCTTCTGTCATTTAGTGGAGGGTTGTAAATGACTGATAATATTATCTTAGGTCCTCCCATTATCATAGTTTCTGTTATGTAGTCTCTGAATCCGTCACAGCCCAGAATTTTCATCTTTTCAAAACTCCAGTCCTTCCTTACAAGCAGGGCCACTCCTTCTCCTCTCCCTTCCATCTCTTTCCTTACTATATAGTAGTCTTGTTGAAACACTGCATTTGTTATGATGCTTGACAATTTTGTTTTTTGTGAGTCCTATTACATCTGGGTTTCTTCCTGCTCCCTTTCCGCCAGTTCACTTGCTTTATTAGTAATCCCATCGATGTTTGAGTACATTACCTTGAACCTCACTTTCCTAT
The DNA here is from genome assembly GCF_020424385.1 of Procambarus clarkii. Taxonomy (NCBI): domain Eukaryota; kingdom Metazoa; phylum Arthropoda; class Malacostraca; order Decapoda; family Cambaridae; genus Procambarus; species Procambarus clarkii. The sequence continues at coordinate 12,323 of NW_025563544.1, forward strand.
ATCCATTTTCACCTACCCTCCCCACTGGTGTAGGAAGCCGTTTCATTGGCAGTGCTACTTGGGTTGGCTTATTCTCCTGTGGGGTAGTTACCAGGGTTTTGGAAGGAGGTGGGGTGGGGGGGGTGTAGGGCTTAGATCTTGCCCAAGCCTGTCTGGGACAGGAAGAAGACCTTCAGGGTAGTTTAGGCTGAGAGCTCGGTCTCAAGTGGGTTAGTTACTAGAGATTTGGAGGGAGGCGTATTGGGGGATGGAGGGCTTAGAACTTAATTGCCCGGGCCTGCTTGGGTCAGGAAGAAGTCCAGGTAGTGCTCAGTTTTCGGAGGCAGGGGGTGCTCGGGGTTTGGGGGCAGGAGTGTTCCGGATGAGGGCTCGTCGTCCTTTGGTGTAGTTAACAGGGGTTTGGGGGAATGTGGGGCTTAGATCGATCGATCGAGGTGGGTGGGGGCATATGGAGGGCTTAGGTCTTGCCTGGTCCTGCTTGGGGCAGGAAGAAAACCAGGAAATGGGGAGGCAGGAGGTACTCAGGGTAAGGGGGGATTGATGGGTTTGAAGTGGTATGGTGGGCATTGTGTTGGGGTAAGGGAAGGATTGTGCTTAGGGTTGGGAGGGGAGGCTCCTATGGGGTGGCAGGTTGGGGTGTTGCAGTTCCCTCTGGGGTTCCTGAATAGCTGGATTAGGGTTCCCCACTCTCCTCTGGGATTGTTGGGTTGGAGACTGAGGTTCCCTGGCTCCCTTCTATCTCTCTGCGCCTTTCCCTTGCATCTGCTGCCTGTATTATCTCGTCCCTTGTCAAGTCCCTCCTGAAGGAATACCTATCAGCATTTCCTTGCATTTTTCCGTTTGCTCTTCTTTACTAGCAGTATGTGAGTGTCTCCGTGTGTGTGAGTGTCTCCGTGTGTGTGAGTGTCTCCGTGTGTGTGAGTGTCTCCGTGTGTGTGAGTGTCTCCGTGTGTACTCACCTATTTGTACTCACCTATTTGTGCTTGCGGGGCTTGAGCTTTGGCTCTTTGGTCCCGCCTCTCAACAGATCAATCAACTGGTGTACAGGTTCCTGAGCCTAATGGTCTCTATCATATCTACATTTGAAACTGTGTATGGAGTCAGCCTCCACCACATCACTGCCTAATGCATTCCATCCGTTAACTACTCTGACACTGAAAAAGTTCCTTCTTACGTCCCTGTGGCTCATGTGGGTACTCAGTTTCCACCTGTGTTCCCTTGTTCGCGTCCAGCCAGTGTTGAATAGTTTTCCTTGTTTATCCGGTCGATTCCCCTGAAGATTTTGTAGGTTGTGATCATGTCCCCCCTTACTCTTCTGTCTTCCAGTGTCGAAAGGTGCATTTCCTGCAGCCTTTCCTCATAACTCATGCCTCTTAGTTCTGGGACTAGTCTAGTAGCATACCTTTGCACTTTTCCCAGCTTCGTCTTGTGCTTGACAAGGTACGGGCTCCATGCTGGAGCCGCATACTCCAGGATTAGTCTTACATATGTGGTGTTCAAGATTCTGAATGATTCTTTACACAGGTTCCTGAACGCTGTTCTGATGTTAGCCAGCCTCGCATATGCCGCAGACGTTATTATTTTTATGTGGGCTTCAGGAGACAGGTTTGGTGTGATATCAACTCCAAGATCTTTCTCTCTGTCTGTTTCATTAAGTACTTCATTTCCTATTCTATATCCTGTGTCTGGCCTCCTGTTTCCACTGCCTAGTTTCATTACTTTGCATTTACTCGGATTGAACTTCAACAGCTATTTCTTGGACCATTCACTCAGTCTGTTTAGGTCATCTTGTAGCCTCCTACTTTCCTCCTCTGTTTCAATCCTCATAATTTTTACATCATCGGCAAACATTGAGAGAAACGAATCTATACCTTCTGGGAGATCATTTACATATACCAGAAACAGTATTGGTCCAAGGACTGACCCCTGCGGGACTCCACTTGTAACGTCTCGCCAATCTGAGACCTCACCCCTCACACAGACTCTTTGCCTCCTGTTGCTTAGGTACTCCTTTATCCAGTGGAGAACCTACCCTTTCACTCCAGCCTGCATCTCCAGCTTTTTCACTAGATTCTTGTGTGGTACTGTATCAAAGGCTTTCTGACAATGCAAAAATATGCAGTCTGCCCACCCTTCTCTTTCTTGCCTTATTTTTGTTGCCTGGTCGTAGAATTCAAGTAACCCTGTAAGGCAGGACCTGCCATCCCTGAATCCATGTTGATGCTGTGTTACAAAGTTCCTTCGCTCCAGATGCTCCACTAGCTTTCTTCACACAATCTTCTCCATCAGCTTGCATGGTATGCAGGTTAGGGACACTGGCCTGTAGTTCAGTGCCTCCTGTCTATCCCCTTTCTTGTATATCGGGACTACGTTAGCTGCTTTCCAAAATCTGGCAGTTCCCCTGTTACCAGTGATTTGTTATACACTATGGAGAGTGGCAGGCACAGTTCTTTTGCTCCTTCCTTTAGTATCCAAGGAGAGATTCCATCCGGGCCTATAGCCTTTGTCACATCCAACTCTAGTAAACACTTCCTTACTTCTCCGCTGGTAATCTCAAACTCTTCCAGTGGTTCCTGGTTACTTATTCCCTCTCTTATCTCTGGAATTTCTCCTGCCTCTAAGGTGAAGAGCTCCTTGAATTTCTTATTCAGTTCCTCACACACTTCCTTGTCGTTTGTAGTGAATCCTTCCGCCATTATCCTTAATTTCATCCGCCAAAATCCCTTTTAATTTCAAAAGTGTGTGAGTGTCTCCGTGTGTGTGTGAGTGACTCCGTGTATGTGTCTCCTTGTGTTTGAGTGTCTCCATGTGTGAGTGTCTCCATGTGTGTGAGTGTCTCCGTGTGTGTGAGTGTCTCCGTGTGTGTGTGAGTGACTCCGCGTATGTGTCTCCTTGTGTTTGAGTGTCTCCATGTGTGTGAGTGTCTCCGTGTGTGTGAGTGTCTCCGTGTGTGTGAGTGTCTCCGTGTGTGTGAGTGTCTCTGTGTGTGTACTCACCTAGTTGTACTCACCTAGTTGTGCTTGCGGGGGTTGAGCTCTGGCTCTTTGGTCCCGCCTCTCAACTGGCAATCAACAGGTGTACAGGTTCCTGAGCCTATTGGGCTCTATCATATCTACACTTGAAACTGTGTATGGAGTCAGCCTCCACCACATCACTTCCTAATGCATTCCATTTGTCAACCACTCTGACACTAAAAAAGTTCTTTCTAATATCTCTGTGGCTCATTTGGGCACTCAGTTTCCACCTGTGTCCCCTAGTGCGTGTGCCCCTTGGGTTAAACAGCCTGTCTTTATCAACCCTGTCGATTCCCTTGCGGATCTTGAATGTGGTGATCATGTCCCCCCTAACTCTTCTGTCTTCCAACGAAATGAGGATTAATTCCCGTAGTCTCTCCTCATAGCTCATACCTCTCAGCTCGGGTACTAGTCTGGTGGCAAACCTTTGAACCTTTTCCATTTTAGTCTTATGCTTGACTAGATATGGACTCCATGCTGGTGCCGCATACTCCGGGATTGGTCTGACATATGTGGTATATAATGTTCTGAAAGATTCCTCACACAAGTTTCTAAAGGCCGTTCATATGTTAGCCAACCTGGCATATGCTGCTGCTGTTATCCTATTGATATGAGCTTCAGGGGACAGGTCTGGCGTGATATCAACCCCCAGATCTTTCTCTCTCTCTGACTCTTGAAGTATTTCATCTCCCAAGTGATACCTTGTATCTGGTCTCCTGCTTCCTACCCCTATCTTCATTACATTACATTTGCTTGGATTAAACTCTAACAGCCATTTGTTCGACTATTCCTGCAGCTTGTCCAGGTCTTCTTGAAGCCTCAAGCGGTCCTCCTAGTAGGGTAAAGTGTGACTAGAACCGCGCGCACCAGCTGCCAGCTGGTCCTCCATGGAGTGCCAGCCGACAGGTGATGCGCAGGTGTCTAGTCACACAGGCTTTTGGGGGAATTTCCCGGAAGTTTCGGACGCTCTCACCTGACAGGTGGCGCGCGGGTGTCTAGTCACACAGGCTTTTGGGGGAATTTCCCGAAGTTTTGGCGCGTTTCGGACGCGTGTGAGGGGTTTGTGTTTGGGTATGTGGACAGGAAAGAGGGGAGTCATGTTGGGCAGCTGACAGTGGCGCGCGTCGCTCCCGTCCTCAAGTTTTTTGGGGGAATTTCCCGGCCAGTCTACGTGGTCAGGAAAGAATGGAGTTCTTGTTGTGTGAGAGTAAGTGGTGGAGTAAGAGGAAGGAGTGAAATGAATATGTATATGTTGTTTAGCGTAGACTTAATCCTGAGTGAGGTTAATATTAGTTTGATGATCGTGAGTAAGGATGAGAGGGGATCCATCATATTGGATATGTTGTTTTGGGTGTGGGTTGGAAGGAGCTTCCCCTTCGTCTGGAGAGAGTGCTCTGGGCCATTATGTGGTTAGACAAACCATTAGCTCTCCTACAGGAAGTCGCAAGTGTTGAGGGGTGAGAGAGCACTCTCCTGCAGAAGTTGGCCATTCCCTTGGGTCATTTGTCTTCAGAGTGTTGATGTTCGTCCCCCACGACGACTCCCCATACACTGTGGATTCCGGTAAGGAGGCGCGAGATACTTACGACAGACCTACACCTGTCAGCCATCAATCAATCACTCCCCACTCCCTCATCCCCCCCCCCATCCCCCCCCCCCATACCATCAACCATTGTTCCGTGCATTCTCTTTTAGTATGTGTAAGCTATATCGCAACGTGATCAACATGATGAGAGCAATAACGATGGAAAAGTAAACACATTATATAAATTTATTCCGCGACGGAGTAAGCGTGCTGGTCGCAGGTTGGAGCCCGACTGATCAACTTTCCCACTAGTCCGGGTATTTCTCCCCCGACACCGGAAGTGGTGGGGCACCCATTACCATTGCGTTTCGCCAGGGTCCGCGATGTCGGGTGCCACGCCTCGCTCTGTCTCTGTCTCTGTCTCTGTCCTCTCTCTCTCTGTGTCCATCTCTGTCTCTCTGTCGGTCTGTCTCTGGCTCTGTCTCTATCTCTCTCTCCTCTCGCTCTCTGTCTCTGTCTCTCTCTGTCTCTCTGTCTCTCTCTCTCTCTCTCTCTCTCTCATCTCCTCTCTTAAAGTCCACCACACAGCACTTCACTTAGTAAATTCAGTCAAAGTCAGTAGGTTGGCGTTTACTAAAAGAGAGAAACATTTCACATCGTCACGGAGACGCTCGATCTATACCTACAAATTGTTCTTTGTTAACTGTGATCACAACATATGCCGGCCCAAATAAATACCATTGAAATGTATGCATGTTTATCAAGTCATAAGCTGGTCTTCAATCTTATTATTATACCAAATCATAATTTGCTGTTCTCATCTCTCTCTCTCTCTCCTCTCTCCTCGCCTCTGCCTCTCTGTCTCTCTGTCTCTCTGTCTCTCAGTCTCCCTCGGTCTCTCAGTCTCTCTGTCTCTCAGTCTCCTTCGTCAGTCTCTCTTCTCTCAGGTCCTCTCTGTCTCTCAGTCTCTCTCTCTTTCTGTCTCGTCTGTCTCTCAGTCTCTCAGTCTCTCTTCCTCTCGCAGTCTCTCTGTCCTCTCAGTCTCTCAGGAGATCCCTCTCTCTCTCTTCAGTCTCTCAGTCATTCTTCTCAGAGTCTCTCAGTCCATCTCCTCATCTCTCGTCCTCTCTCAACTTCTCTCCGTCTATCAATCTTCGGAAGTCTCTCGGTAGTCCAGGCTCCTCTCTCTCTCTCTCTCTCTCTCTCTCTCTCATCTCTCTCTCTCTCTCTCTCTTCTCTCTCTCTCTCCTCTCTCCTCTCGCTCTCTCTCTCATCTCTCTCCTCTCTCTCTCTCGTCTCTCCTCCTGCTCTCTCTCTCTCGCTCTCTCTGCTCGCTCTCGTCTCTCGTCTCTCTCTCATCTCTCCTCTCTCTCTCCAGATCATTTAGTAGTTGGGAAAGTAACATCATTTTCCTTTCTCTTGCTGCCGCTGTTCACATATCTTTCTCCATCAAGGCTGTCTCTCTTAAGACCTACGTCATCCAATGTAAACACCAATCTCGATGAGAATAAGACCGGTGAGTCGATAGTGAAATAGGTCTGGGTTAAGTCTGTTTTCAGTTCTTGTATCACACAGTCAATGTAGCGTAATGGGAAACCAGTCTTTCTACTGCCTACATAATAGCGTTTGAAAATGTATGCAAGTCTAGACAAACTCCTATAGCCCTTACATTCTAACACAAATAAAATATTAGCACACGATTGTATCGCATTATATCATCATTAAGTAACGTAGAGATCAACTTTCTGGCTGTTGTCCAAATATCATTATTGAAATTGTAACTCATTTAGCCAAACACAATATCTCCATTACATCTCTTAGCATATGAATATTACGGTATACACTTTTTAACCCTCTATAACACAATGTAACGTAACGTACCGCAAATCAACTTTTCTACAGACCAAATATCGTTTTTAAATGAAAGTATGACATAGTCCATCTTCATTACATCTCTCACCATATAAAATATTGGCGTCTACCCCTTTTAGCCCCTCTGTAACACAATGTAGCGCAACGTAACGTAACGCAAATCAACTTTTGCAGACCAAAATGTCATTTTTGAAACGGAAAGTGTGGGATTAGTCCTTATTCATTACATCTCGCACCATATAAAATATTGACCTCTACCCCTTTTAGCCCTCTGTAACACAATGTAACGCAACGTAACGTAACGCAAATCAACTTTTTGCAGTCCAAAATGTCATTTTGAAACGGAAAGTGCGGGTTAGACCATCTCCATTACATCTCTTACCATATAAATAATTGATGGCTACCCCTTTTAGCCCTCTGTAACACAATGTAACACAACGTAACGTATCGTAAATCGACTTTTTGCAATCCAAAATGTCATTTTTAAATGAAAGTATGACTTAGTCCATCTTCATTACATCTCTAACCATATAAAATATTGGCGTCTACCCCTTTTAACCCTCTGTAACACAATGTACCAGTACGCAACGTAGCATAACGCAAATCAACTTTTTGCAGTCCAAAAGTGTCATTTTGAAACGGAAAGTGAGGGTTAGCCCATCTCCATTACATCTCTACCATATAATTAATTGGTGACTACCCCCTTTTAGCCCTCTGTAACACAATGTAACTCACCGTAACGTATCGCAAATCAACTTTTTGCAGTCCAAAATGTCATTTTTAAATGAAAGTATGACTTAGCTCATCTCTTACCATATAATATTGACCTCTAACCCTTTTAGCCCTCTAACACAATGTAACGTAACGCAAATCAACTTTTACAGCCCAAAATGACATTTTTAAATAAAGTAGGACTTAGTCCATCTCCATTCACATCTCCTTCCATAAGAATATTACAGTCTACAAGTTTTAGCCCTCTGTAACACAATGTAACGTAACGGGGAAAAATCATCTTTGTCGGATGAGCAAATAACATTATTGAAAATGACATCCGTGTTTAGCCATTACATCCAAAACACAAGAAAAATATTACCGTTTTTCTTGAGAAACTTATATGTGGAGATCATATCTCCAGAGTCCACACAATAAGCCACACATCACACATCTTCTGATTTCAAATCGCAGCTCGCATCTAATTTAATGCTATTTTTTTTTTGGCAGAAACTATGTTTTTGAGATTAAGCTCAATGTCGGCAATTACTATTCGTATCATCAAACTCCTTTCAGTCAACAAAATTCACATTTCATATCGCGTGTGTAGATTAGAGAGAGAAGGCAACATAGCGTGCAGCTAGTCAAAACTTATCATAACAGATATGATTTCACAGAGTTTTTCAACCTTTGCCAGTTTTTTTTTTTTCATTGTTATCTCTTCACTCGTGCTAAGTGAGTCAGACAAAAATGTGACATTTCATTTCATTATTAACCATGCAATATGCTATTAGCTAGGTAGTCAAAACATATACCAAGCGTTATTTCACAGGAATTTTTTCTAGCAAATATGCTTCCTTTAAGCAGTTCAACACATCAAACACCTCCAGTCTGCGAAATTCCCTTTAGTCAATAATCATCCTTTACAGTATTTCTTGACTAGAATAGCACTCCAAAACATAAGTGATCATTTTTAATTCTCACTGTCGCACTATAGTCAATAATTTGTTTCGCAGAGTGACAAGTTATGCATAGTGACGAGATTTCATGGTGTGCATAGTTTAAGAGAGTTCACACTGTATTAATTACGGTCATGGATATCTTATGTTATGTTTATGAAGACCATCTCTTCTTATTTTTTCATCATTTTCACGCCCCAACAGCTTTACAGTCTTCTCATATTCTTTTTCAAATAAAGTATGTTTACTGTTTTCCAGTAGATTCGGCCTCACTTACATATATTAATCAATTTTTCAAATTCAGTTCAGTTTCTTTTCAATATCGCAGCTTTGTTGCCCCCACAGCCCATATCTAGTTCAAGACCTCTTATTATCAATGTCATTAATACGGTTATCATCAACCACGTATTGGATGTCTCTGTCATTCAGTCATCAACGTAGTATGTGTTTAATGAACGTGAGAATCACTTCATGTGCACTCATTTTAGTTTAGTTTTAAAGTTTTACATCTTGAATTAATACCGCTATTGGTTAGCTCAGACATTCAGTTAACATCTCAGTAAGTGAAAATCTTTTCATGTGAGCTCATTTTTAGTTTAGGATAAGGTTTTTCCATCGTGAAATGCTATTATCAGTAACCATGTATTGGATGACACTACCATTCAGTTTACATCTCAGTAACTGTTTACTGAACATTGTTATCCATCCATGCAACCTCATTTTTAGTTTTAAGTTTCTACATCGTAAAAATAAAATATTACTATCACCAGCCGTGTATCGGATAGCTCAACCATTCAGTTAACATCTCAGTAAGTGAAAATCTTTTCATGTGGAGCTCATTTTTAGTTTAGATATAAGGTTTTCCATCGTGAAATGCTATTATCAGTAGCCAGGTATTGGGTGGGTGGACCATCCAGTTTACATCTCAGTAACAGTTTACTGAACATAGATATCCCTCCATGGGACCTCATTTTTAGTTTAAGTTTCTCCATCGTAAATAAAAATAAAATATTACTATCACAATCCTTGTATTGGCCTGCTCCGGCATTCAGTTTTACATCTCAGTAAGTTTTACTGAATGCAAAATCGCTACATGTGTGGTCATAAGGTTTTCTCATCGTGAAATGCTATTATCAGTAACCAGGTATTGGATGACACTACCATTTCAGTTTTACATCTCAGTAACTGTTTACTGATCATTGTTATCAATCCATGCAACCATCATTTTTTTAGTTTTAAAGCTTCTACATCGTAAAAATAAAATATTACTATCACCAGCCATGTATCGGTAGCTCAACCATTCAGTTTACAGCTCGGTAACTGTTTCTGACATGAACATAGACATCCCTCCATGCGAGCTCATTTTTTAGTTTTAAAGTTTCTCCATCGTAAAAAATAAAATATTACTATCACAAACCATGTATTGGGTGGGTCAACCATCCATTTACATCTCAGTAATAGTTTACTGAACATAGATATCCCTCCATGTGACCTCATTTTTTAGTTTAAAGTTTCCTCCATCCTCAATAAAAAATAAATATTACTGTCACAAACTTTGTATGTGACCAGCTCCGGCATTCAGTTTACAACTCAGTAAGTGTTTACTGAATGCAAAATCGCTACATGTGTGGTCATTTAGTTTAAAGTTTCTCAATCTTAAAATATTACTATCAACATCAACCATGCATTGGCCGGCTTAGTCTTTCAGTTCACATCTCAGTAAGTGTTTTACTGAATGCAAAATCGCTACATGTGTGGTCATTTAGTTTAAAGTTTCTCAATCTTTAAATATTACTATCATCATCAACCATGCATTGCCTGGCTAGTCTTTCAGTTTACATCTCAGTGAGTGTTAACTGAATGGGGAAATTATCACGTGTTAGCATTTAGTTTAGTTTCAAGTTTCAATTAAATACTAACATCATCCCCGTATTGGGCTGTCGGCTTTCAGTTACCCACTCGGAGAGTGTTTACTGAACGTCGAAATCATTTCCTGTAGACAATTTTTTACTTGAACCCGTCTCCACTCCAAACCAGTCAGGACCGGCGGTCCTGACTCGGACCGGAGGTCCGGTTTGGAGTGGAGACGGGTTCAAGTAAAAAATGTGTCTACAGGAAATGATTTCGACGTTCAGTAAACACTCTCCGAGTGGGTAACTGAAAGCCGACAGCCCAATACGGGGATGATGTTAGTATTTAATTGAAACTTGAAACTAAACTAAATGCTAACACGTGATAATTTCCACATTCAGTTAACACTCACTGAGATGTAAACTGAAAGACTAGCCAGGCAATGCATGGTTGATGATGATAGTAATATTTAAAGATTGAGAAACTTTAAACTAAATGACCACACATGTAGCGATTTTGCATTCAGTAAACACTTACTGAGATGTGAACTGAAAGACTAAGCCGGCCAATGCATGGTTTGATGTTGATAGTAAATATTTTTAAGATTGAGAAACTTTAAACTAAATGACCACACATGTAGCGATTTTGCATTATCAGTAAACACTTACTGAGTTGTAAACTGAATGCTGGAGCTGGTCAATACAAAGTTTGTGACAGTAATATTTTATTTTTTTATTTAGGATGGAGAAACTTTAAACTAAAAAGA
>NW_025563545.1:0-63241 GCF_020424385.1 Procambarus clarkii
TCTACAGGTGATAATGGGGCTGAGACTGACCACAGTTGATAATGGGGCTGACTCTGACCACATGTGATAATGGGGCCGACACTGTCCACAGGTGATAATGGGGCCTGACACTGATAACAGGTGATAATGGGGCTGACACTGTCTACAGGTGATAATGGGTCTGACACTGACCATAGGTGATAATGGTGCTGACATTTTCCACAGGTGATAATGGTGCTGACACTATCCACATGTGATAATGGGGTTGTCACTGACCACAGGTTTAATGGGGCTGACACTGACAACAGGTGATAATGGAGTTGACACTCCCCACAGGTGATAATGGAACTGACACTGACGACAGGTGATAATGGGGCTGACACTGTCTACAGGTGATAATGGGGCTGACACTGTCCACAGGTTAAGGACCTCCGCGGGATGAGTGAGCCCGTCAAGAGCCTGGTGGAGGCTGGCCGGGTGGTGGCCGTCAAGAGCCTGGTGGAGGCTGGCCGGGTGGTGGCCGTCAAGAGCCTGGTGGAGGCTGGCCGGGTGGTTGCCGTCAAGAGCCTGGTGGAGGCTCAAGAGCCGAGTGGTGGCCGTCCAGGAAGACCAAGATGGCCGCCGCTCCGCCAGGATAACTCTACAAGACGGACAGTTGTACCTCCACCCACTCCTGCGTCAGCCCACGCCCGCCCACGCCCACACCATCCAGGTTACTTTATTACACCCACTAGTCTTACTGACATTACTGACTTACTGAGTTGTGATAACTAATATGATAACATTTTGTTATACAGTTACCAGCATGATTTATATCATCTTGTGCAGGAGAGTGATGTTGTGGGCGTGCTGGACCCCTCCTGCACCCTGGCGTTCCTTGACCTCGGGTGGGCGGGGTCAACAAGAGGGCGGGTCACCATCCAGCTGACCCCTGACACTCCGCAGGCCAGACAGTTTGTGTTGTTGTGTACGGGCCAGCGGGGCCACACCTACCGCAACTCTAAACTGTTGTGGGTGGCGGACAAGGGTCGCCCGGGGGAGCATGTGGTGGGCGGAGACTACGAGAGTATTGATGGTAAGGGAGGAGCCACACTGTTGCCTGACCTCCAGGGGCAGTACCGGCAGTCAGGCCAGGCAGGAGCTGTGTGGTCCTGGTGCTGCAGCCGGGGATCCCCACAAGTGCCCAGTTCAACATCACCACCAGGGACCGCCAGGCTGGTCACCAGTGGCCATGTGTCTTCGGTGATGTGGTGAGCGGCCTGGATGTGGTGAGGGCAGCAGTCAACCACAGTGACATTACGGAGGTGACTGTGGTGGACTGTGGTGTTGTGCTGCCACTCTAGTTCACTGTACCATCACTACTGTGGTGTTGTGCTGCCACTCTAGTTCACTGTACCACCACCATCACTACTGTGGTGTTGTGTTGCCACTCTAGTTCACTGTACCACCACCATCACTACTGTGGTGTTGTGCTGCCACTCTAGTTCACTGTACCACCACCATCACTACTGTGGTGTTGTGCTGCCACTCTAGTTCACTGTACCACCACCATCACTACTGTGGTGTTGTGCTGCCACTCTAGTTCACTGTACCTCCGCTACTGTGGTGTTGTGCTGTCATTCTAGTTCACTGTACCATCACCATCACTACTGTGGTGTTGTGCTGCCACTCTAGTTCACTGTACCATCACTACTATGGTGTTGTGCTGCCACTCTAGTTCACTGTACCATCACCATCACTACTGTGGTGTTGTGCTGCCACTCTAGTTCACTGTACCACCACCATCACTACTGTGGTGTTGTGCTGCCACTCTAGTTCACTGTACCATCACTATTGTAGTGTTGTGCTGCTACTCTAGTTCACTGTACCATCACTACTGTGGTGTTCTGCTGCCACTCTAGTTCACTGTACCACCACCATCACTACTGTGGTGTTGTGCTGCCACTCTAGTTCACTGTACCTTCACTACTGTGGTGTTGTGCTGCCACTCTAGTTCACTGTACCACCACTACTGTGGTGTTGTGCTGCCACTCTAGTTCACTGTACCACCACCATCACTACTGTGGTGTTGTGCTGCCACTCTAGTTCACTGTACCTTCACTACTGTGGTGTTGTGCTGCCACTCTAGTTCACTGTACCATCACTACTGTGGTGTTGTGCTGCCACTCTAGTTCACTGTACCATCACCATCACTACTGTGGTGTTGTGCTGCCACTCTAGTTCACTGTACCACCACCATCACTACTGTGGTGTTGTGCTGCCACTCTAGTTCACTGTACCACCATCACTACTGTGTGTGTGCTGTGCTGCCACTCAAGTTCACTGTACCATCACTACTGTGGTGTTGTGCTGACACTCTAGTTCACTGTACCATCACCATCACTACTGTGGTGTTGTGCTGCCACTCTAGTTCACTGTACCATCACCATCACTACTGTGGTGTTGTGCTGCCACTCTGGTTCACTGTACCTCCACTACTGTGGTGGTGTGCTGCCACTCTAGTTCACTGTACCACCACCACCACTACTGTGGTGTTGTGCTGCCACTCTAGTTCACTGTACCATCACTACTGTGGTATTGTGCTGCCACTATAGCTCACTGTGCCAACACTACTGTGGTGTTGTGCTGCCACTCTAGTTCACTATACCACCACCATCACTACTGTGGTGTGGTGCTGCCACTCAAGTTCACTGTACCATCACCATCACTACTGTGGTGTTGTGCTGACACTCTAGTTCACTGTACCATCACCATCACTACTGTGGTGTTGTGCTGCCACTCTAGTTCACTGTACCATCACTACTGTGGTGTTGTGCTGCCACTCTAGTTCACTGTACCACCACCATGACTACTGTGGTGTTGTGCTGCCACTCTAGTTCACTGTACCATCACTACTGTGGTGTTGTGCTGCTACTCTAGTTCACTGTACCATCACTATCACTACTGTGGTGTTGTGCTGCCACTCTAGTTCACTATACCACCACCATCACTACTGTGGTGCTGTGCTGCCACTCTAGTTCACTGTACCACCATCATCACTACTGTGGTGTTGTGCTGCCACTCTAGTTCACTGTACCATCACCATCACTACTGCGGTGTTGTGCTGCCACTCTAGTTCACTGTACCATCACTACTGTGGTGTTGTGCTGCCACTCTAGTTCACTGTACCACCATCACTACTGTGGTGTTGTGCTGCCACTCTAGTTCACTGTACCACCACCATCACTACTGTGGTGTTGTGCTGCCACTCTAGTTCACTGTACCATCACTACTGTGGTGTTGTGCTGCCACTCTAGTTCACTGTACCATCACCATCACTACTGTGATGTTGTGCTGCCACTCTAGTTCACTGTACCACCACCATCACTACTGTGGTGTGCTGCCACTCTAGTTCACTGTACCATCACCATCACTACTGTGGTGTTGTGCTGCCACTCTAGTTCACTGTACCATCACTACTGTGGTGTTGTGCTGCCACTCTAGTTCACTGTACCACTACTACTGTGGTGTTGTGCTGCCACTCTAGTTCACTGTACCTCTACTACTGTGGTGTTGTGCTGCCACTCTAGTTCACTGTACAACCACCATCACTACTGTGGTGTTGTGCTGCCACTCCAGTTCACTATACCATCACCATCACTACTGTGGTGTTATGCTGCCACTCTAGTTCACTGTACCATCACTACTGGGGTGTTGTGCTGCCACTCTAGTTCACTGTACCATCACTACTGTGGTGTTATGCTGCCACTCTAGTTCACTGTACCATCACTACTGTGGTGTTGTGCTGCCACTCTAGTTCACTGTACCACCACCATCACTACTGTGGTGTTGTGCTGCCACTCTGGTTCACTGTACCATCACCATCACTACTGTGGTGTTGTGCTGCCACTCTAGTTCACTGTACCACTACTACTGTGGTGTTGTGCTGCCACTCTAGTTCACTGTACCATCACCACCACTACTGTGGTGTTGTGCTGCCACTCTAGTTCACTGTACCATCACTACTGGGGTGTTGTGCTGCCACTCTAGTTCACTATACCACCACCATCACTACTGTGGTGTTGTGCTGCCACTCTAGTTCACTGTACCATCACCATCACTAATGTGGTGTTGTGCTGCCACACTAGTTCACTGTACCATCACCATCACTACTGTGGTGTTGTGCTGCCACTCTGGTTCACTGTACCATCACCATCACTACTGTGGTGTTGTGCTGCCACTTTGGTTCACTGTACCACCACTACTGTGGTGTTGTGCTGCCACTCTAGTTCACTGTACCATCACCATCACTACTGTGGTGTTGTGCTGCCACTCTAGTTCACTGTACCATCACTACTGTGGTGTTGTGCTGCCACTATAGTTCACTGTACCAACACTACTGTGGTGTTGTGCTGCCACTCTAGTTCACTATACCACCACCATCCCTACTGTGGTGTTGTGCAGCCACTCTAGTTCACTATACCACCACCATCACTACTGTGGTGTTGTGCTGCCACTCTAGTTCACTGTACCATCACCATCACTACTGTGGTGTTGTGCTGCCACTCTAGTTCACTGTATCACCACTACTGTGGTGTTGTGCTGCCACTCTAGTTCACTGTACCATCACCATCACTACTGTGGTGTTGTGCTGCCACTCTAGTTCACTGTACCATCACTACTGTGGTGTTGTGCTGCCACTCTAGTTCACTGTACCATCACCATCACTACTGTGGTGTTGTGCTGCCACTCTAGTTCACTGTACCATTACCATCACTACTGTGGTGTTGTGCTGCCACTCTAGTTCACTGTACCATCACTACTGTGGTGTTGTGCTGCCACTCTAGTTCACTGTACCACCACCATCAGTACTGTGGTGTTGTGCTGCCACTCTAGTTCACTGTACCACCACCATCACTACTGTGGTGTTGTGCTGCCACTCTAGTTCACTGTACCATCACTACTGTGGTGTTGTGCTGCCACTCTAGTTCACTGTACCATCACCATCACTACTGTGGTGTTGTGCTGCCACTCTAGTTCACTGTACCACCACCATCGCTACTGTGGTGTTGTGCTGCCACTTTAGTTCACTGTACCATCACCATCACTACTGTGGTGTTGTGCTGCCACTCTAGTTCACTGTACCATTACCATCACTACTGTGGTGTTGTGCTGCCACTCTAGTTCACTGTACCATCACTACTGTGGTGTTGTGCTGCCACTCTAGTTCACTGTACCACCACCATCAGTACTGTGGTGTTGTGCTGCCACTCTAGTTCACTGTACCACCACCATCAGTACTGTGGTGTTGTGCTGCCACTCTAGTTCACTGTACCATCACTACTGTGGTGTTGTGCTGCCACTCTAGTTCACTGTACCATCACTACTGTGGTGTTGTGCTGCCACTCTAGTTCACTGTACCATCACCATCACTACTGTGGTGTTGTGCTGCCACTTTAGTTCACTGTACCATCACCATCACTACTGTGGTGTTGTGCTGCCACTCTAGTTCACTGTACCATCACCATCACTACTGTGGTGTTGTGCTGCCACTCTAGTTCACTGTACCACCACCATCAGTACTGTGGTGTTGTGCTGCCACTCTAGTTCACTGTACCACCACCATCACTACTGTGGTGTTGTGCTGCCACTCTAGTTCACTGTACCATCACTACTGTGGTGTTGTGCTGCCACTCTAGTTCACTGTACCATCACCATCACTACTGTGGTGTTGTGCTGCCACTCTAGTTCACTGTACCACCACCATCGCTACTGTGGTGTTGTGCTGCCACTTTAGTTCACTGTACCATCACCATCACTACTGTGGTGTTGTGCTGCCACTCTAGTTCACTGTACCATTACCATCACTACTGTGGTGTTGTGCTGCCACTCTAGTTCACTGTACCATCACTACTGTGGTGTTGTGCTGCCACTCTAGTTCACTGTACCACCACCATCAGTACTGTGGTGTTGTGCTGCCACTCTAGTTCACTGTACCACCACCATCAGTACTGTGGTGTTGTGCTGCCACTCTAGTTCACTGTACCATCACTACTGTGGTGTTGTGCTGCCACTCTAGTTCACTGTACCATCACTACTGTGGTGTTGTGCTGCCACTCTAGTTCACTGTACCATCACCATCACTACTGTGGTGTTGTGCTGCCACTTTAGTTCACTGTACCATCACCATCACTACTGTGGTGTTGTGCTGCCACTCTAGTTCACTGTACCATCACCATCACTACTGTGGTGTTGTGCTGCCACTCTAGTTCACTGTACCATCACTACTGTGGTGTTGTTCTGCCACTCTAGTTCACTGTACCATCACCATCACTACTGTGGTGTTGTGCTGCCACTCTAGTTCACTGTACCATCACTACTGTGGTGTTGTGCTGCCACTCTAGTTCACTGTACCATCACTACTGTGGTGTTGTGCTGCCACTCTAGTTCACTGTACCATCACTACTGTGGTGTTGTGCTGCCACTCTAGTTCACTGTACCATCACTACTGTGGTGTTGTGCTGCCACTCTAGTTCACTGTACCATCACTAATGTGGTGTTGTGCTGCCACTATAGTTCACTGTACCATCACTACTGTGGTGTTGTGCTGCCACTCTAGTTCACTGTACCATAACCCATCACCATCACTCCTGCATCACTATAGACTGTGGGTTTTGATGCCAATGTAATTCAAGTACAACCTTTATCACTATATTACCATAACTTCACTATCTTTGGTGTTTAACTATCATACGTGACTATCACTGCTGTATCACCATCATTTGCTCTTTCACAGTACTGTCACCTATCATTGCTATATCACTATCACCTCACTATAACATCTATATCACCATCACCTCAGGTCCCACACCTGGGATAATGTACTGACCATGTTGAGTAACTGATTGTTGGTGTCACTATATGACAGCTATTGTCACTGTTATATCACCAACAGCTCACTATCACTTTCACTGCTTCACCAACATCATCTCACTTTCACTGCTTTATCACCTCACACTGATATATTTCCTCCTTACTTTCACTAATATATCACTATCATTGCTACATCACCACTACTGCACCATCACTGCTATTTTTCCTTCACCTCACTATCACTGCTATATCACCATCACCTCACTATCACTGCTATATCACCACTGCACTCTCACTAATATATCACTATCACTGATATATCACATCACCTCACTATCACCTCACTATCACTGCTATATCACCATCACCTCACTATCACTGCTATATCACCATCACCTCACTATCACTGCTATATCACCACATCACACTATCACTGATATATCACATCACCTCACTATCACTGATATATCACATCACCTCACTATCACTGCTATATCACTATCACTGATATATCACCATCACCTCACTATCACTGTTATATAACCATCACCTCACTATCACTTATATAACCATCACCTCACTATCACTGTTATATCACCATCACCTCACTATCACTAATATATCACCTTACTATCACCATCACCTCACTATTACTGCTATATCACCATCACTACACTATCACTAATATATCACCATCACCTCACTATCACTGCTAGATCACCATCACCTCACTATCACTAATATATCACCATCACCTCACTATCACTGCTATATCACCATCACCTCACAATCACTAATATATCACCATCACCTCACTATCACTGCTATATCACCATCACTGGTATATAACCTTCACCTCACCATCACTGCTATATCACCATCACTTGCTATATCACCATCACTGGTATATCACCATCACCTCACCATCACTGGTATATCACCTTCACCTCACTATCACTGCTATATCACCATCTCACTATCACTGCTATATCACCATTAGTGGTATATCACCTTCACCTCACTATCACTGCTATATCACCATCTCCTCACTATCACTGCTATATCACCATCACTGGTACGTCACCTTCACCTTGCTATCACTGCTATATCACCATCACTGGTACATCACCTTCACCTCACTATCACTTGCTATATCACCATCATCTGCTATATCACCATCACTGGTATATCACCTTCACCTCACTATCACTTGCTATATCACCATCACTGGTATATCACCTTCACCTCACCATTACTGGTATATCACCATCACCTCACTATCACTTGCTATATCACCATCACTGCTATATCACCATCACTGGTATATCACCTTCACCTCACTATCACTGCTATATCACCATCACTGGTATATCACCTTCACCTCACCATCACTGCTATATCACCATCACTGGTATATCACCATCACTGCTATATCACCATCACTGGTATATCACCTTCACCTCACTATCACTGCTATATCACCATCACTGGTATATCACCATCACCTCACTATCACTGCTATATCACCATCACTGGTATATCACCTTCACCTCACTATCACTGCTATATCACCATCACTGGTATATCACCTTCACCTCACTATCACTGCTATATCACCATCACTGGTATATCACCTTCACCTCACTATCACTGCTATATCACCATCACTGGTATATCACCTTCACCTCACCATCACTGCTATATCACCATCACTTGTACATCACCATCTCCTCACTATCACTCAGGTCCCACACATGGGGTCAAACACTAAGCTAAGTAACAAAACTTAGCTGTGGATAAGCTGCCATGTATATATTTTACACCAGAATATTACAATGTAATATAATATATATTATTTCATTATCCATAGTGTTACTCTACAGTTGTAAATTGGTCGGTGCTTGTTAGTCTGTAAATAATATTACTGCTAAACACTACTAATAATTATGTGTTTAAATCACGAAAATTTACTCATGATGAAAAATTTGTTTCAATAATTACCCCTGGAATCATTCCATGGTTTAGATATGTTGATGATATTTTGTGTATATGGCCTACAGATGTAAACACAGACGAATTTGTAGCTAAACTTAATGATCAAGTCACCTCTAGAAAATTGACTATGGAGACTGAAATTGGTAAATGTTTGCCATGCTTAGATATACTTATTCATAGGGAAGATTGTTCACTAAAGTTTAGTTTTTACAGGAAGTCTACGAATAATTTATCTTATTCATTATTTCTCAGGACAGATACAATGTGAAAAAATCTATTTTTTCCTCTATGTATCTCAAGAGCTCTTCGGGTTGTTAGTCCAGAATTCTTTGATGAAGAGTTTAAGAATATTGATTCTATTGGTCTCAAGCTTTGTTATCCACTGAGTTTTTTGGAAGTTTGCCGTAGCAAAGCACGTCGTACATATTATAATAATATATGCAGTGAGAAAATTCCCCCAAAGAATGTGTTGTGTTTACCATATTTTTCTGGGTTTGAAAATATTGTCAAGGCCTTGAAACTTTTTGATATGCATGTATTGTTTAATTACGAAAATACTGTTAGAAAACTATTTGTTAGAAACTGTCCTCGTAGTGATAATTGTATCATATATAAAATACCTTGTTAAGATTATAATAGGTTCTATGTTGGGCAAACATCTTAAGATTTGAAATGTAGAATGTCGCAACATAAATACTCTGTAAGACATGGCTAATTGTCTAATGCGTTGTTTGTTCATTTGTCAGAAAATTCCCACCAAATTGATTGGGAGATGGCTTCTTCATTAACGAATTGTAAAAGCACTTTCAGTAGGAACATAACTGAATCTGCTTTAATACAGATTACAAAATTATGTAACTTGAACGTTAGCAGTGGTTTGTATAATTTAGATCCATTTTTGATTGATCAGTTAAAGGGCATTTTTAGTAGGATCATTGATACACATTTGTCTCACTAATACCATGTTAATATCCACTATTTTATTAATATCAATGTATGGGCCTATTGGCCAATAGGATGCAGCCCCCTATTTACATCCACCCATTCCCAGTCATACGTTTATCATTGTACCTCACTTCACTTCACCTTTCTCCTGCCTATATATGTCCAAATCTATGTACATGTAACTCACCCTTCTGAAGATGTATTATTAAATACGAAAGTTCTTAAGGAAATTCCTGTTTCAATTCTTCCTTCGTGGTCTGACACTGTCACTACTAATAATTATGTTAATTGTAATAGTTATGGCAATTATGTTTTGTAACTGTTTGTTAACAGTTTCCACTGACTGTTACCATACTGGTCCATAGTGTTGTGATATTACCATACTGGTCCATGGTGTGTTGTGATATTACCATACTGGTCCATAGTGTGTTGTGATATTACCATACTGGTCCATAGTGTGTTGTGATATTACCATACTGGACCATAGTGTGTTGTGATATTACCATACTGGTCCATAGTGTGTTGTGATATTACCATACTGGTCCATAGTGTGTTGTTATATTACCATACTGGACCATGGTGTGTTGTGATATTACCATACTGGTCCATGGTGTGTTGTGATATTACCATACTGGTCCATGGTGTGTTGTGATATTACCATACTGGTCCATGGTGTGTTGTGATATTACCATACTGGTCCATGGTGTGTTGTGTTATTACCATACTGGTCCATGGTGTGTTGTGATATTACCATACTGGTCCATGGTGTGTTGTGATATTACCATACTGGTCCATGGTGTGTTGTGATATTACCATACTGGTCCATGGTGTGTTGTGATATTACCATACTGGTCCATGGTGTGTTGTGATATTACCATGCTGGTCCATGGTGTGTTGTGATATTACCATACTGGTCCATGGTGTGTTGTGATATTACCATACTGGTCCATAGTGTGTTGTGATATTACCATACTGGTCCATGGTGTGTTGTGATATTACCATGCTGGTCCATGGTGTGTTGTGATATTACCATACTGATCCATGGTGTGTTGTGATATTACCATACTGGTCCATGGTGTGTTGTGATATTACCATACTGGTCCATGGTGTGTTGTGATATTACAACCCGTTCTCGCAAATTCGTAAAGTCAATATTGACTTATTAACTACGTGCATAGGTGATATACTAAACATAATAGATACCCTTAAAAAGATTCATAGAAAACACCGACCTTACCTAACCTTGTTTGTATCTTAAGATAAGCATCTTATTGCTTCGTAATTACAATTATTACTTAACCTATACCTATTATAGGTTAGGTAATAATTGTAATTACGAAGCTATAAGATGCTTATCTTAAGATACTAACAAGGTTAGGTAAGGTCGGTGTTTTCTATGAATCTTTTTAAGGGTATCTATTATGTTAAGTATGTCACCTATGCACATATTTAATAAGTCAATATTGACTTATTAAATTTGCGAGAACGGGTTGGATGTTCCCATCAGAAAATTGGGAACATCAAATGATCTGGGCCTAGATTCACGAAGAAGTTACACAAACACTTAGGAACCTGTACATCTTTTCTCAATCTTTAGCAGCTTTGTTTACAATTATTAAACATTTAATGAGCTACGAAGCACCAGGAGGCTGTTTATAACAATAACAACAGTTGATTGGCAAGTTTTCATGCTTGTAAACTGTTTAATACATGTAACCAAAGCCATCAAAGATTGAGGAATGATGTACACGTTCGTAAGTACTTGCGTAACTGCTTTGTGAATCTGGCCCCAGATGTTCCCATCACTGAAATATAAGAAAAAACAGTTCATAAAACGAAATGAAAAATAATGAAAAAATAAAAAAGATAAAGTATATTCACGAAATGAACGGTATGGTAAACAACACAGCTCAATTCCAAGGCAATGTCACCCAAAATAATTCAGTCAAAATTAAAATAAATCAAAATTTATGAAAATTCAATTTATCAATGAATTCGGAAACATTGAAATGGAATCGTAACATATTTAGTATAGCGTGTGTTGGTCTTATGTGCAACAGAGAGCGCTGTTTTTCAAACACGCATGTTTTTACCTGTTACAGGGGTGGCATCTACATAGTAGGTATATAAAAAGACGCGCCTATTCGAATGCAACGTTGTCAAAACTTCAAAGCCATCGGTAAAGAGGTTTCGAAGATTTGCCTCACATGAAAAACACAGTTTCTCAGAAAAAGCATGTTTTTTTTACTGTCACAGACGTGACATGTATATAGTATGTATATAAAAACCTGCTCGGATGCAAGTGGAACGTTGGGTGAAAATTTCAAAGCAATCAGTGAAGAAATTTCGGAGATTAGCAGTTAAGCACAAACGAACATTTCCATTTTTGTTTATATTGATTTTTAGCTTATTAAGGATTTGTTCTCTAATTTAAGCAGACTGATACTTGAGTGGACTGTATGACTTAAAAGTTGTCTTGCTAGTGGCCTGACGGCTGAGTGGACAGCGCTCGGGATTTGTAGTCCTAATGTTCCGTGTTCGATCCCTAGTGGAGTCAGAAACAAATGGGCAGAGTTTCTTTCACCCTGATGCCCCTGTTCATCTAGCAGTAAATAGGTACCTGGGAGTTAGAAAGCTGCTTCCTGGGGGTGTGTAACAAAAAGCAGGCCTGGTCGAGGACCGGGCCGCAGTGACGATAAGTCCAGAAATCATGTCAAGATAACTTCAACAAGATAAGTTAGGAACTTCCCTCACAACCTGAGGGAGTTTACTTAATAATATCTTAATCAAAATTAATCAATTGGTTCAAATTAGTTTTGAACCACAAAACTCACACCTCATTGTGTGGCGATGGCGCAAACTGGCAATGGTGATTAACCATTGTAATGGTGATTAACCATTGTAATGGTGATTAACCATTGTAATGGTGATTAACCATTGTAATGGTGATAACCATTGTAATGGTGATTAACCATTGTAATGGTGATTAACCATTGTAATGGTCATTAACCATTGTAATGGTCATTAACCATTGTAATGGTCATTAACCATTGTAATGGTGATTAATCATTGTAGATTACCCATTGTAATGGTTAATGTGCAATGGTTAATTAATATAATATATTATTAATATATAATATTATTATAATATATAATATTAATATAAGGTTATAAGGGTAATTAATATAATATAGAGTTTCCTGGTAACCGTCACTGGACACGGCTCTGTCATGTGAGGTGGAGCTCCTAGGTCAGGCTTTATGGTCACTGGACACGGCTCTGTCATGTGAGGTGGAGCTCCTAGGTCAGGCTTTATGGTCACTGGACACGGCTCTGTCATGTGAGGTGGAGCTCCTAGGTCAGGCTTTATGGTCACTGGACACGGCTCTGTCATGTGAGGTGGAGCTCCTAGGTCAGGCTTTATGGTCACTGGACACGGCTCTGTCATGTGAGGTGGAGCTCCTAGGTCAGGCTTTATGGTCACTGGACACGGCTCTGTCATGTGAGGTGGAGCTCCTAGGTCAGGCTTTATGGTCACTGGACACGGCTCTGTCATGTGAGGTGGAGCTCCTAGGTCAGGCTTTATGGTCACTGGACACGGCTCTCTCATGTGAGGTGGAGCTCCTAGGTCAGGCTTTATGGTCACTGGACACGGCTCTCTCATGTGAGGTGGAGCTCCTAGGTCAGGCTTTATGGTCACTGGACACGGCTCTCTCATGTGAGGTGGAGCTCCTAGGTCAGGCTTTATGGTCACTGGACACGGCTCTCTCATGTGAGGTGGAGCTCCTAGGTCAGACTTTATGGTCACTGGACACGGCTCTCTCATGTGAGGTGGAGCTCCTAGGTCAGACTTTATGGTCACTGGACACGGCTCTCTCATGTGAGGTGGAGCTCCTAGGTCAGACTTTATGGTCACTGGACACGGCTCTCTCATGTGAGGTGGAGCTCCTAGGTCAGGCTTTATGGTCACTGGACACGGCTCTGTCATGTGAGGTGGAGCTCCTAGGTCAGGCTTTATGGTCACTGGACACGGCTCTGTCATGTGAGGTGGAGCTCCTAGGTCAGGCTTTATGGTCACTGGACACGGCTCTGTCATGTGAGGTGGAGCTCCTAGGTCAGGCTTTATGGTCACTGGACACGGCTCTGTCATGTGAGGTGGAGCTCCTAGGTCAGGCTTTATGGTCACTGGACACGGCTCTGTCATGTGAGGTGGAGCTCCTAGGTCAGGCTTTATGGTCACTGGACACGGCTCTGTCATGTGAGGTGGGGCTCCTAGGTCAGGCTTTATGGTCACTGGACACGGCTCTGTCATGTGAGGTGGAGCTCCTAGGTCAGGCTTTATGGTCACTGGACACGGCTCTGTCATGTGAGGTGGAGCTCCTAGGTCAGGCTTTATGGTCACTGGACACGGCTCTCTCATGTGAGGTGGAGCTCCTAGGTCAGGCTTTATGGTCACTGGACACGGCTCTGTCATGTGAGGTGGAGCTCCTAGGTCAGGCTTTATGGTCACTGGACACGGCTCTGTCATGTGAGGTGGAGCTCCTAGGTCAGGCTTTATGGTCACTGGACACGGCTCTCTCATGTGAGGTGGAGCTCCTAGGTCAGGCTTTATGGTCACTGGACACGGCTCTGTCATGTGAGGTGGAGCTCCTAGGTCAGGCTTTATGGTCACTGGACACGGCTCTGTCATGTGAGGTGGAGCTCCTAGGTCAGGCTTTATGGTCACTGGACACGGCTCTCTCATGTGAGGTGGAGCTCCTAGGTCAGGCTTTATGGTCACTGGACACGGCTCTGTCATGTGAGGTGAAGCTCCTAGGTCAGGCTTTATGGTCACTGGACACGGCTCTCTCATGTGAGGTGGGGCTCCTAGGTCAGGCTTTATGGTCACTGGACACGGCTCTCTCATGTGAGGTGGAGCTCCTAGGTCAGGCTTTATGGTCACTGGACACGGCTCTCTCATGTGAGGTGGAGCTCCTAGGTCAGGCTTTATGGTCACTGGACACGGCTCTCTCATGTGAGGTGGAGCTCCTAGGTCAGGCTTTATGGTCACTGGACACGGCTCTGTCATGTGAGGTGGAGCTCCTAGGTCAGGCTTTATGGTCACTGGACACGGCTCTCTCATGTGAGGTGGAGCTCCTAGGTCAGGCTTTATGGTCACTGGACACGGCTCTCTCATGTGAGGTGGAGCTCCTAGGTCAGGCTTTATGGTCACTGGACACGGCTCTGTCATGTGAGGTGGAGCTCCTAGGTCAGGCTTTATGGTCACTGGACACGGCTCTCTCATGTGAGGTGGAGCTCCTAGGTCAGGCTTTATGGTCACTGGACACGGCTCTGTCATGTGAGGTGGAGCTCCTAGGTCAGGCTTTATGGTCACTGGACACGGCTCTCTCATGTGAGGTGGAGCTCCTAGGTCAGGCTTTATGGTCACTGGACACGGCTCTGTCATGTGAGGTGGAGCTCCTAGGTCAGGCTTTATGGTCACTGGACACGGCTCTCTCATGTGAGGTGGAGCTCCTAGGTCAGGCTTTATGGTCACTGGACACGTCTCTCTCATGTGAGGTGGAGCTCCTAGGTCAGGCTTTATGGTCACTGGACACGGCTCTCTCATGTGAGGTGGAGCTCCTAGGTCAGGCTTTATAGTCACTGGACACTGCTCTGTCATGTGAGGTGGAGCTCCTAGGTCAGGCTTTATGGTCACTGGACACGGCTCTCTCATGTGAGGTGGAGCTCCTAGGTCAGGCTTTATGGTCACTGGACACGGCTCTCTCATGTGAGGTGGAGCTCCTAGGTCAGGCTTTATTTTTAAATTTTGCCCCGAGGGGCGAGTTTATTGGGCAGCGCCACTCATCCTGTGAGTGGACATACCGCCATAGCAGCATGTACAACACTCCCCAATAGGAAGAAAACCCGCTGGGTTGTTCATCCTGTCACTTGTACCCAGACACAGCTGGGACTTGCTTAACTGTCTCAAGTGAACAGCTCCTCAAACAAGAAGATTAACATCTGTCAACCCTTAAAATCTTACGTTATCTTGCGGGTGCAAAATGGGGGAATCTTTTAAGAACAGTATCAATATTTGACAAATAGTGTTTTCCTAACTCAAACAATGTGGGGTTTATTATTCTACACATATTTCTAATGTCTCTCAGGTGTTCACATTCTCGTAGATAGTGGTCAAGGCGGTGTCCGTCACTCTCACCACAGATTCTGCAACTCCGCTGATCAACTGTTGTCTCCGGATTCTCGCTATTACTGATTATCTCCCGCGTCCTCCTCCTCTTCGTCCATAATGATTGGGATTACCAGCTGCAACCATGTTGTACCATCGTACAGATTCACTGATTTGTGCTTCTATCCTCCTTTCCTCAGTTACCTTGTCACGGTGATGTTGCCTGACAATACCTCTAATTTGTAGTAGAGTCTTGGGTATGAAGTATTCAATATGGTCTCCTTCAGCGCCTTCAGCAGCCAGCACATCTGCTCGTTCATTTCCACATATTCCAACATGGGAGGGGATCCACAGAGACTTGATGACTCTTCCCTGATTGGTAAGTACTCTCACAGCTCTCTTAATTTCAGCGACTATCGCAAGATTTTCTGCCCGATTTTTACTTAGGCTTTGCAGTGCTGCTTTAGAATCAGTGCAAATCAGTGCGCCATTAGTGTTTCGTTCAAGGAAACTTAACGCCATAACAATGGCAGTTAGCTCTGCTTGTGTTGAAGAGGCATAGTTCTCAATACGCGCTTTTTCTTCATTTCTGCATTGAAAGGCATTATTTTTAATTACAGTGTATGCTGCACCAGCCCTGCCATTGACAGGATTAGATGACCCATCAGTGTAGATTTGATCTAGTTCATCTCCGGCTTCTTTATAAATTTCCTCGAGATACTTGTGCCTCATTTCTTGTGGTATCATGTTGGATTTTTTCGTTGCCATTTCATTGATGATAATCCTGCATGAGTCATCCTCCCAGGGAGGTAACCTCTCTACAGGCAGGAGCTCACGGGCTTGCTCAAGCAGGTGAAGTTCTTCGAGGTAGCAGACTGATCTGTGATGCCATTTTTTGCTTCTCCTGTTTCCTCCTGTAAGTAACACAGAACTCAGTTTTTTCTTGGCAATATCATTGTAATGGGGATCTCTGGCTATCCTAATTGCAAGCTTAGCATTCAGTTCCTTAATTCTGCTTTTAACACTGGGGAGGGACAACTCCTCTCGTAGATTAGACGTTTTGGCAGTTCTTGGGACTCCAAGAATGATTGTCATGGCTTCATTTTGTATGCTTTCGAGCCTTTTCATATCGCTTTGGGAGTAGGTGCACAAAACTGGTGCGGCATAGTCTATGACGGAGCGCACATAGGCTGTGTACATCATTTTAAGCACGGCAATAGAGGCTCCATGTCCATTCCAGGTCATAGCTTTCAGTGCCCTGAGTCGACTTTTGCATGTTCCTATGAGTTGGTTGAGCTCCTCTTTCTTCCCCTTGTTAGAGCCGACAGTGACGCCAAGGTACCGATAGTGGTCAACCCATTCAAGTGTTACACCATTAATTTGTAGTTCTTCATTTTCTCCCCGCTTGTGATGAGAGTATGCTTTTGTCTTGTTTGTGGAGAGAGTGAAACCGAGCTCAATACATTTCCTTCCAAGGAGTTCAATGGACTGTTTAATTTTTCCCAAGGTGGGAGCTTGTATTAGGACATCATCTGCATATCCCACTTGTTGTGTTCCTTCCGGAAAATCAATATTTGCAATGGCGTTCATAAGTACATTGAATAGTGTGGGGCTTAAGACTCCTCCTTGGGGGGTCCCGAGTTCCATATTCATTGTTCTTGAGACTGCTCCATTGAAGCAGACCTTGGCTTTCCTCCCTGTGAGGTAGTCTTCAATCCATTTCATGAGTCTCCCCTTGACACCCATGCATGCAAGCTCGTCCAGGATCGCAATCCCCTGTGCTTTGTCGAAGGCTCCTTTGATGTCAACAAATACAGAGTACTTAGCTGTGTCATTAGCCAAGTAATTAACTATACAATTTGCTGTGCTCCGTCCTTTAACAAATCCATTGACCCCCTCCCCTAGCCTGCCTATTTTGTGCAACAGTCGGTTTAGGATGATCCTTTCAAGCATCTTGCAAGTGCATGACATGAGACTGATAGGTCTGTAATTGCCAGGGTCATTGGGCTTCGGTATGGGAACAATTATTGCGTGTTTCCATTGTGTGGGCAACACTCCACTTAGGAATGACTTGTTAAACAGGTGGAGTAGTGGATTCCCAGACACTTCACACAGTGCATTGAGTATGTCGTAGGTGACGCCATCTTCACCAGGTGCAGTACTTTTACCCTTTTTCATAGCCCCCTTTACTTCCTGGGCTGTGATTGGTTGCCCATACTCGTCATCACTAGACTGTGCTCTTGTTATCCTAATTCTTCTGTCATTATGTCGGAGGAGCTGTTCCCTGCTTACTTCTGCAGGGAGGGAGGAGGAGGATGCTGCATCACTCCACTTGTGAATTAGTTCCTCAGCCTTACCCTGGGGGTCTTTGTGAGCCGCAGGCCGGGTTCTGCCCCCCTTAGCTATCTGAATTTTTGCCCACACTTGTCTTGCAGATGTTTCTCTTCCAATAGAGCTAGTGAAGTCAAGCCATTGTCTTTCCCGCTCTTTAATCTTCTCTTCCCTGGCTACTTGACACACAGTTTTAAACAGCTCTTGGTTGCTGTCAGTGGGATGTCTCCGGTACTCTCTACTCATGCTCCTTACATTTGCATTGAGCATCTTTATGTAATCGTTCTCATACCATT
This sequence comes from Procambarus clarkii, assembly GCF_020424385.1. NCBI lineage: Eukaryota > Metazoa > Arthropoda > Malacostraca > Decapoda > Cambaridae > Procambarus > Procambarus clarkii. The sequence goes on from NW_025563545.1 coordinate 18,568, forward strand.
TTATTTTCTTCTTCTGAGGGTTACTTCGCCCAGTCGTACGGCGCGGAACTCTGAGACAGCTCTCAATTTGGTTATTAAGGTCATCAACAAATTTATCAATGTCTTCTGGGATTTGGTATTCCGTGAACCAGTCACTCATCCTGTTTATGAAGTGCGGCCTCATATCTGGTCCGAGTGATAACCTTTTTCTTTTATTTGTCTCTTTCCTTCTCTTGCACATGTCGACGGTGGTAATCAGTGCCCAGTGGTCACCTCATAAACTGTGCACAATGTGTGTACTGGCATCTGTGTCCTGTGCAGTCAGCAGGAGATCATAGTCCAATCTTCGGCCTCTGAGGTGAGTTGGCTGTTTATCACCCAGGACTCTAAGGTTTTCACTTCCCCTGACATACAGAGACAGCTTCCGTCCATTGACATTGGGCTGATGATAGTTGGCACCAAAGTGTGGATGCCTGGCATTAAGGTCACCAACCAGCAGGGTAGATTCTTCGTTAACAAATTCAGGCAGTGTGTCAAGGTCAAGTTTACTCTGTGGCACATATAGGTTGATTATATGTAGGGCATTATTGTTTAAGTGAAGGGTTACCCCCAGTGATTCATACTCATCCCCCATGTGGAGGTCATCAATAATCTGTGCGGGTATGTTGTTAATACCCCGTGTTGCATGGGGTATACCCCGTGTTGCATGGGGGTATACCCCGTGTTGCATGGGGTATACCTCGTGTTGCACGGGGTATACCTCGTGTTGCACGTGGTATACCCCGTGTTGCACGAGGTATACCTCGTGTTGCACGTGGTATACCCCGTGTTGCATGGGGTATACCTCGTGTTGCACGGGGTATACCTCGTGTTGCACGTGGTATACCCCGTGTTGCACGAGGTATACCTCGTGTTGCACGTGGTATGCCCCGTGTTGCATGGGGTATACCTCGTGTTGCACGTGGTATACCCCGTGTTGCACGTGGTATACCCCGTGTTGCACGTGGTATACCTCGTGTTGCACGTGGTATACCCCGTGTTGCATGGGGTATACCTCGTGTTGCACGTGGTATACCTCGTGTTGCACGTGATATACCCCGTGTTGCACGTGGTATACCCCGTGTTGCACGTGGTATACCTCGTGTTGCATGGGGTATACCTCGTGTTGCACGTGGTATACCCCGTGTTGCACGTGGTATACCCCGTGTTGCACGTGGTATACCTCGTGTTGCACGTGGTATACCCCGTGTTGCACGTGGTATACCCCGTGTTGCACGTGGTATACCTCGTGTTGCATGGGGTATACCTCGTGTTGCACGTGATATACCCCGTGTTGCACGTGGTATACCTCGTGTTGCACGTGGTATACCTCGTGTTGCACGTGGTATACCCCGTGTTGCATGGGGTATACCTCGTGTTGCATGGGGTATACCTCGTGTTGCACGTGGTATACCCCGTGTTGCACGTGGTATATCCCGTGTTGCACGTGGTATACCCCGTGTTGCACGTGGTATACCTCGTGTTGCATGTGGTATACCTCGTGTTGCACGGGGTATACCACGTGTTGCACGAGGTATACCCCGTGTTGCATGTGGTATACCCCGTGTTGCACGTGGTATACCTCGTGTTGCACGTGGTATACCCCGTGTTGCACGTGGTATACCCCGTGTTGCATGGGGTATACCCCGTGTTGCACGTGGTATACCTCGAGATGCACGTGGTATACCCCGTGTTGCACGTGGTATACCCCGTGTTGCACGAGCTATACCCCGTGTTGCACGTGGTATACCCCGTGTTGCACGAGCTATACCCCGTGTTGCACGTGGTATACCCCGTGTTGCACGTGGTATACCCCGTGTTACACGTGGTATACCCCGTGTTGCACGTGGTATACCCCGTGTTGCACGTGGTATACCCCGTGTTATACCTCAGGAATTACATAATACAAACATATGATCAGCAATATGACCATACAACACTAAACTGCTACAAGCCGGTAGCTCTCCACTATCATATCCTGGCTTCACCAACTGTCCATATCAAGTGGCTGCACAACTCTTGGCTTACCACTTACTACTCTTTCACTGCTTGGAGCTGAGATACCTCAAACATCTACATAAGTATCCCACAACAAAAGAATATATTAATCTCTCACTTTACACTGCGTCTTACATGCCAATAACCATTCAAGCACTTGCCCTTATACAATCATGTGTCCACAATGAACCTCTGTTCTGCTCCTAGAAGCTCCTTAATCATTGCCTATATCTGGATCCTCCAAAATATCAGGAAAGGCACTTGTGCAGTTCTCCCAATCTGCTGCACTCCTCACTATGGAGTTCTGCTCTACCACAGAGTTCAGCACACACTTCTTCTCCAGCCTCGAAGTTCCTCCATTAACTTCTTCTCCAACCTCAATGTTCCTTCATGTACTTCTTCCCAGACACACCGCGCCCTCCAACAGTGTAGGGTACTCCCCCATCCTGGACGAGTCCAAGCTGGGCACATGTCTTGACATGCCAATAACCATTCAAGCACTTCCCCTTATAAATACTAACTTAACTTACCTAACCTAACCTAACCTACCTAACCTTACTAACTTAAGTAGTAAGTCATAAGGTTAACTTTCCTAACCTTACTCACTTACATAATGTAACCTATCCTAACCTAACCTTACTAACTTAACTTTACTTACATATCCTAATGTAACTTGACTTACCTGTACTATCCTATTATAATGTAACTTAGTTAAACTTACCTATCCTGACAGTACCCAACTTACATAACTTAGCCAACTTAACTGAACTTAGCCTACCTTAATTAACATAACTTACACAACTTAACTTTGCTTACCTAACCTAACTTTCTCTCTCCTACATAATGTAACTTAACCTAAGAATCATCTTATTCTCTCTGAAACATAATTTTTTCATTTATTTTCCCAGAAATTCATACAACTCTTGACAAAAACACGAGCAACCTTACACAAACTTTATCAATAATCCTTTATATACAACCTCTCTCTCACCCCCCCCCCCCCCCCAACCACCACCTCTCTCCCAACACCAACTCTCTCCCCACCACCACTACTCCCCACTACTGAGAGGTGGGAGAGGTGGTGGTGATGGAAGCCAGATGTGGACACACCCAGGCACCATGCAGGGAGGCCAGATGTGGACACACCCAGGCACCATGCTGGGAGGCCAGATGTGGACACACCCAGACACCATGCTGGGAGGCCAGATGTGGCACACCCGGCACCATGGAGGGAGGTCAGATGTGGACACACCCCAGGCACCATGCTGGGAGGCCAGATGTGGACACACCCAGACACCATGCTGGGAGGCCAGATGTGGCACACCCGGCACCATGGAGGGAGGTCAGATGTGGACACACCCCAGGCACCATGCTGGGAGGCCAGATGTGGACACACCCAGACACCATGCTGGGAGGCCAGATGTGGACACACCCAGGCACCATGGAGGGAGGTCAGATGTGGACACACCCAGGCACCATGCTGGGAGGCCAGATGTGGACACACCCAGGCACCATGCTGGGAGGCCAGATGTGGACACACCCAGACACCATGCTGGGAGGCCAGATGTGGCACACCCGGCACCATGGAGGGAGGTCAGATGTGGACACACCCCAGGCACCATGCTGGGAGGCCAGATGTGGACACACCCAGGCACCATGCTGGGAGGCCAGATGTGGACACACCCAGGCACCATGCTGGGAGGCCAGATGTGTACACACCCAGGCACCATGCTGGGAGGCCAGATGTGGACACACCCAGGCACCATGCTGGGAGGCCAGATGTGGACACACCCAGGCACCATGCTGGGAGGCCAGATGTGGACACACCCAGGCACCATGCTGGGAGGCCAGATGTGGACACACCCAGGCACCATGTTGGGAGGTCAGATGTGGAATGAGCAATCCGAAAGAAGAGAGGCGAGACCAACCGCCGAAGATCGCGTAGTACAGGAGAAGTATGAAAACCACAGTGGCTTTCCCTGTCCAATGAGAGGGGAAAACCACACTATTATATATATATATATATATATATATATATATATATATATATATATATATATATATATATATATATATATATATATATAAATATATAACTGAAAACTCACACCCCAGAAGTGACTCGAACCCATACTGCCAGGAGCAACGCAACTGGTATGTACAGGGACGCCTTAATCCACTTGACCATCACGACCGGACATAAGGAAGTGATAGCCGAAGCTATTTGAACCACTTCCCCGCCGGCACTTGGATGGTAATCTTGGGCATAGCATTTTATCAAATCACCTCATTCTTTGGGGCACACGTGAGGAACACAAATGCAAACAAGCCTGAATGGTCCCCAGGACTATATACAACTGAAAACTCACACCCCACAAGTGACTCGAACCCATACTGCCAGGAGCAACGCAACTGGTATGTACAGGGACGCCTTAATCCACTTGACCATCACGACCGGACATAAGGAAGTGATAGCCGAAGCTATTTGAACCACTTCCCCGCCGGCATTCGGATGGTAATCTTGGGCATAGCATTTTATCAAATCACCTCATTCTTTGGGGCACACGTGAGGAACACAAATGCAAACAAGCCTGAATGGTCCCCAGGACTATATACAACTGAAAACTCACACCCCAGAAGTGACTCGAACCCATACTCCAGGAGCAACGCAACTGGTATGTACAGGGACGCCTTAATCTGCTTGACCATCACGACCGGACATAAGGAAGTGATAGCCGAAGCTATTTGAACCACTTCCCTGCCGGCACTCGGATGGTAATCTTGTGCATAGCATTTTATCAAATCACCTCATTCTTTGGGGCACACGCCGGCACTCTCATCCGAGTGCCGGCGTGTCACCGGCTATCACCTCATTATGTCCGGTCGTGATGCGTTGCTCCTGGGAGTATGGGCTCGAGTCACTTCTGGGGTGTGAGTTTTCAGTTATATATATATATATATATATATATATATATATATATATATATATATATATATATATATATATATATATATATATATATATATATATATATATATATATATATATATATATACCGTTCTCTGCGCAACTCGGTGGCAGCGAATATAACAGGTAGAGGACGGGTTCTCACACCAATAATTTATAATTACAGGTGACTGGAGTTACGGGATGGAACCTGAGCCAACTCAAGCCAACATAGAATGATTAAGAACCAAACTAAATAAGGGGAGCGGGGCGGTACTGGAGAATGACATAAAGGCTTGTGTAAACAACATGACAATTTATTCAACAAACTTATTGTCTACTTCACAGTCCCACACTTTACGTTAAGCCAAGAGTGTCACTTTACCTCTGACAAACACCACTGTTGTAGCAGGTGTCCTTGACCCACCACCTGACAGGTGTGTAGTGACACAAGGCCTCGACCCACTGTTGTAGCAGGTGTCCTTGACCCACCACCTGACAGGTGTGTAGTGACACAAGGCCTCGACCCACTGTTGTAGCAGGTGTCCTTGACCCACCACCTGACAGGTGTGTAGTGACACAAGGCCTCGACCCACTGTTGTAGCAGGTGTCCTTGACCCACCACCTGACAGGTGTGTAGTGACACAAGGCCTCGACCCACTGTTGTAGCAGGTGTCCTTGACCCACCAACTGACAGGTGTGTAGTGACACAAGGCCTCGACCCACTGTTGTAGCAGGTGTCCTTGACCCACCACCTGACAGGTGTGTAGTGACACAAGGCCTCGACCCACTGTTGTAGCAGGTGTCCTTGACCCACCAACTGACAGGTGTGTAGTGACACAAGGCCTCGACCCACTGTTGTAGCAGGTGTCCTTGACCCACCACCTGACAGGTGTGTAGTGACACAAGGCCTCGACCCACTGTTGTAGCAGGTCTCCTTGACCCACCACCTGACAGGTGTGTAGTGACACACAAGGCCTCGACCCACTGTTGTAGCAGGTGTCCTTGACCCACCACCTGACAGGTGTGTAGTGATATAAGGCCTCGACCCACTGTTGTAGCAGGTGTCCTTGACCCACCACCTGACAGGTGTGTAGTGACACAAGGCCTCGACCCACTTTTGTAGCAGGTGTCCTTGACCCACCACCTGACAGGTGTATACAGACACAAGGCCTCGACCCATTGTTGTAGCAGGTCTCCTTAACCCACCACCTGACAGGTGTGTAGAGACACAAGGCCTCGACCCACTGTTGTAGCAGGTGTCCTTGACCCACCACCTGACAGGTGTGTAGTGACACAAGGCCTCGACCCACTGTTGTAGCAGGTGTCCTTGACCCCCCACCTGACAGGTGTGTAGTGACACTAGGCCTCGACCCACTGTTGTAGCAGGTGTTCTTGACCCCCCACCTGACAGGTGTGTAGTGACACTAGGCCTCGACCCACTGTTGTAGCAGGTCTTCTTGACCCACCACCTGACAGGTGTGTAGTGACACACAAGGCCTCGACCCACTGTTGTAGCAGGTGTCCTTGACCCACCACCTGACAGGTGTGTAGTGACACAAGGCCTCGACCCACTGTTGTAGCAGGTGTCCTTGACCCACCAACTGACAGGTGTGTAGTGACACAAGGCCTCGACCCACTGTTGTAGCAGGTGTCCTTGACCCACCACCTGACAGGTGTGTAGTGACACAAGGCCTCGACCCACTGTTGTAGCAGGTCTCCTTGACCCACCACCTGACAGGTGTGTAGTGACACACAAGGCCTCGACCCACTGTTGTAGCAGGTGTCCTTGACCCACCACCTGACAGGTGTGTAGTGATATAAGGCCTCGACCCACTGTTGTAGCAGGTGTCCTTGACCCACCACCTGACAGGTGTATACAGACACAAGGCCTCGACCCATTGTTGTAGCAGGTCTCCTTAACCCACCACCTGACAGGTGTGTAGTGACACAAGGCCTCGACCCACTGTTGTAGCAGGTGTCCTTGACCCACCACCTGACAGGTGTGTAGTGACACAAGGCCTCGACCCACTGTTGTAGCAGGTGTCCTTGACCCCCCACCTGACAGGTGTGTAGTGACACTAGGCCTCGACCCACTGTTGTAGCAGGTGTTCTTGACCCCCCACCTGACAGGTGTGTAGTGACACAAGGCCTCGACCCACTGTTGTAGCAGGTCTTCTTGACCCACCACCTGACAGGTGTGTAGTGACACACAAGGCCTCGACCCACTGTTGTAGCAGGTGTCCTTGACCCACCACCTGACAGGTGTGTAGTGACACAAGGCCTCGACCCACTGTTGTAGCAGGTGTCCTTGACCCACCACCTGACAGGTGTATAGTGACACAAGGCCTCGACCCACTGTTGCAGCAGGTGTCCTTGACCCACCACCTGACAGGTGTGTAGTGACACAAGGCCTCGACCCACTGTTGTAGCAGGTGTCCTTGACCCACCACCTGACAGGTGTATACAGACACAAGGCCTCGACCCACTGTTGTAGCAGGTGTCCTTGACCCCCCACCTGACAGGTGTGTAGTGACACAGGGCCTCGACCCACTGTTGTAGCAGGTGTCCTTGACCCACCACCTGACAGGTGTGTAGTGACAATAGGCCTCGACCCACTGTTGTAGCAGGTGTCCTTGACCCACCACCTGACAGGTGTGTAGTGACACAAGGCCTCGACCCACTGTTGTAGCAGGTGCCCTTGACCCACCACCTGACAGGTGTGTAGTGACACAAGGCCTCGACCCACTGTTGTAGCAGGTCTTCCTGACCCACCACCTGACAGGTGTGTAGTGACACACAAGGCCTCGACCCACTGTTGTAGCAGGTGTCCTTGACCCACCACCTGACAGGTGTGTAGTGACACAAGGCCTCGACCCACTGTTGTAGCAGGTGTCCTTGACCCACCACCTGACAGGTGTGTAGAGACACAAGGCCTCGACCCACTGTTGTAGCAGGTGTCCTTGACCCACCACCTGACAGATGTATACACACACAAGGCCTGGACCCACTGTTGTAGCAGGTGTCCTTGACCCACCACCTGACAGGTGTGTAGTGACACACAAGGCCTCGACCCACTGGTATAGCAGGTCTCCTTGACCCACCACCTGACAGGTGTGTAGTGACACAAGGCCTCGACCCACTGTTGTAGCAGGTCTCCTTGACCCACCACCTGACAGGTGTGTAGTGACACACAAGGCCTCGACCCACTGGTATAGCAGGTCTCCTTGACCCACCACCTGACAGGTGTGTAGTGACACAAGGCCTCGACCCACTGTTGTAGCAGGTGTCCTTGACCCACCACCTGACAGGTGTGTAGTGACACAAGGCCTCGACCCACTGTTGTAGCAGGTGTCCTTGACCCACCACCTGACAGGTGTGTAGTGACACAAGGCCTCGACCCACTGTTGTAGCAGGTGTCCTTGACCCACCACCTGACAGATGTATACAGACACAAGGCCTCGACCCACTGGTATAGCAGGTCTCCTTGACCCACCACCTGACAGGTGTGTAGTGACACACAAGGCCTCGACCCACTGGTATAGCAGGTCTCCTTGACCCACCACCTGACAGGTGTGTAGTGACACAAGGCCTCGACCCACTGTTGTAGCAGGTCTCCTTGACCCACCACCTGACAGGTGTGTAGTGACACACAAGGCCTCGACCCACTGGTATAGCAGGTCTCCTTGACCCACCACCTGACAGGTGTGTAGTGACACAAGGCCTCGACCCACTGTTGTAGCAGGTGTCCTTGACCCACCACCTGACAGGTGTGTAGTGACACAAGGCCTCGACCCACTGTTGTAGCAGGTGTCCTTGACCCACCACCTGACAGGTGTGTAGTGACACAAGGCCTCGACCCACTGTTGTAGCAGGTCTCCTTGACCCACCACCTGACAGGTGTGTAGTGACACAAGGCCTGACCCACTTTTGTAGCAGGTCTCCTTGACCCACCACCTGACAGGTGTGTAGTGACACAAGGCCTCGACCCAATGTTGTAGCAGGTGTCCTTGACCCACCACCTGACAGATGTATACAGACAAGGCCTCGACCCACTGTTGTAGCAGGTGTCCTTGACCCACCACCTGACAGGTGTGTAGTGACACAAGGCCTCGACCCACTGTTGTAGCAGGTGACCTTGACCCACCACCTGACAGGTGTATACAGACACAAGGCCTCGACCCACTGTTGTAGCAGGTGTCCTTGACCCACCACCTGACAGGTGTGTAGTGACACTAGGCCTCGACCCACTGTTGTAGCAGGTGACCTTGACCCACCACCTGACAGATGTATACAGACACAAGGCCTCGACCCACTGTTGTAGCAGGTGACCTTGACCCACCACCTGACAGATGTATACAGACACAAGGCCTCGACCCACTGTTGTAGCAGGTGACCTTGACCCACCACCTGACAGATGTATACAGACACAAGGCCTCGACCCACTGTTGTAGCAGGTGACCTTGACCCACCACCTGACAGATGTATACAGACACAAGGCCTCGACCCACTGTTGTAGCAGGTGACCTTGACCCACCACCTGACAGATGTATACAGACACAAGGCCTCGACCCACTGGACAGGTCATCAACAACAATGAACTAACCTGAGACACTTCGTGTACACTCTGGTCAGGTCAAACACCAACACATGACAGGAACACGTGAAATAAAACAACAATGTCACCAGGACAATTACCTCAGTAATTACTTTATTATCTCAAATGTCACTAAGACACTCGCCACAGTTACTTTAACACTCAATGTCACCAAGACAATCAACTACGTTACTGCACCTCACTTGGACGCCATTCAAACATAATTAACAAGTTAATTACTCAATTAATTTACGTTAATAACACACTGCCCCACAGTGGTGAATCATAGAGTTACGCTAATAAACAAATCCACAAGGGCCGTGACGGGGACTCGAACCTACGTCTGAGAGCATCCCAGACGCTGCCTTAATCGACTGAGCTACGACATGGTCAAGAGACCATGACATAGCTCGAGTGCATGGGGGATTGATTGTTGCCGCCGAAGGCGGCTAGCTTATTGTGCAGTTTACTGTGAGCGGTAGCGCAAAAGCATTACAGAGGGCATAAAAGGTCTTTATCAGTCCTCATCTTAGATTATTACATAAACAATTTCTTCAATCCTTCACACCTTATAGATACAATGTCAGCTAGTTACAGAGAAAGTGCTATTACAAGAGCTACATATTTACAGTAAGTCATCATACATTAATGGTAGGTCTTGTCGTTAATACATAATAGTTTGGCCAATGGGGATATTACAGAGTCATAGGGGAGCTTCTGTTTATTATTAGTCCTCACAATACACTACTTGTTTCTGAATCTCATATGTCGTTCATCTACTAGAAGCAAAATGTGGGTATGCCACTGTACTTGTTTTGATGAGATTCAGAGGCCGCCATTGTTCTTTTGTACTTTATCAGTCTGCAGTTTCAGGAAAGCAAGTATGTCTACATACAGGTTGTAGTGCTTTATTACAGCTACTTTTTCCTCTTCAGTCAGCACATCACCTGTCACCATTTCTTTAAATGTGTCACGGCGGAACCATCTGGGATGTGGCGTGCGCGGCCCGAGGCGGGCATCCACGTCCAGTTGAACTTCGTCACTATCACTACAAGCGTCACTGGTTTCACTTTGTTCTTTACCACAATCACTTTCAACATTTCCACTACTGTATTCCTTCAAACAGAGTTTATTAGACCCGGTATCAACATCTTGATCGTCATCACCATTAAAGTTCTCACCCTCAGTGTCACTACGTTCATCATCAGGATCAGTTGCGCCATAATACTCATCGACAGCACTATGCGTTTCTACGTGGAATAGTTTACCTCTGTTCATAGCGCACTGCGTTGATGAGGCTGGGGTGTGGGGAGCCGTGGTGGGAGAGCCCAGCTGGTGTGAGGGCTGGGACACCCCCTGCTGGGGTCTCCCCTGGGGTACTGGCCGCATGGGAGCACATGGTGGTACCCCAGGTTAGTGTGGCCTGCACTCAGTTATTAATACTCTCACAGTGTCCTGAAGAGTGGTTATCATCGTCTTTTGGTGCATGAATTCCTTATTGTGTTCGGTTATCTGCTTGGTCAGGTTTTCCACAATTTTGTTTTGTTTTTCTACTGTATGCATAAGCTCACTAATTTTCTGTGCCTGATCCAGGCCCCCCAACCAACATGAATTGGTAGGGCCTACAACTGTGTCACTCGAGCTACTAGCCGTGGCGTTGGAGTGGTTGGGTAAGGGAGGGGAGTGTGACGGAGTGACCGGTGGGGGCACAGCAGATGAGCCAGGGTGGTTACTGGCGCCCCCAGCTGGTGTACCCCGGGCAGCCCGTCTCGGCGGGAGTGAGGCACAGTCCCCATGCCAGGCGGGAACTCCCTCCACGTGACAGTTTGCACACCTCAGTTTTAGTGCACCACCCTTTTTAGCATCACACACAGACGTTGCATGCTTTCCGGCACAGTGGCCACACCGCTCATCATTCCAACAGTTCCTTGCAACATGATTCCACCGTTGGCACTTGTAACACCTGCGCCTGGGAGGGGTGTAAATCTTCATTGTCAGTTGCGGATAAGCACTTGGAACAGTAAATCTTTCCGGCGGAGTCTCTTCGCTGGCCCAGTTGGCGAGAAATGGTCACTGCTTGCATCACAAGCGGGGATGTTTCTGGCGGGGGAGAAAGAAACAATTGCGCATATTATTTATATAATTACTTACTTTATGTGAACTTTATATATTTACATGTTCTGCAGAATTTAATCTTCAATAAACTTTAACGCCCCATACTGCCAGTATCTTTCTCCCCCTGGTCAGAAAATGGTCACTGCTTGCATCACAAGCGGGGATGTTTCTGGCGGGGGAGAAAGAAACAATTGCGCAGCGCGTCCCGCGGCGTTGCGCGGGCAGTTTGGGGCCGTATAAATACGGGCGCACAACGGGGCTCCGCCTCACTCCGCCTGCCCTCGCCGCCGCAGAACAAAGAATAAGTGCCGGCGTGTATCCTCCCTGAGGATACCGTGCCCCAGGCAACATGGGGGCCACCCCCCTGTCCAGGGCGCGGCCCCTGGAACTGGACGCTGAGGACTTAATGAACATAACGAAGTCATCCTGGATTGCCGGCGGCAACGCCGAACCCAGGGCCTGTGGAGCGTACCATTAGACGTAAACCTGCCGTCGTCGTCGAGCTGATCTCGGGTCCTTGCTCCAACGCCGGCGTCTTCCTCTGACGAAGAAGAACAACAGACGACACAGGCGGACGGGCAGGCGGACGAACGCTGAACTTACGACGCAGGAGGAATCCCTGCTACAACGGACATGCAGGGCGCTTAAGACAAACACACCAGGCTACACTGGCCGGGCGGGAGCGCCTGGGAACCAACCTGCCGGCAACACCGGCCAGACGGAGGACATGTAGTAACGGTCCTGGCTACCCCCCAGGCAAGCAGGGCACGTGCCTGAGGGCCTGGACGGCGGAAAGCTGAAATAACACACCGGGCAACACCCGCCAGACGTACGTCTGGGGACCACATGCCGGACTTACACCGGCCGACGGACGTCTGGGGGCATCTTGATCGGCGCCACTCTGGGGAAGACGTACCTGGGGACTCCGGGACACCGAAGGGCCTGGGGCTAACACCCCGGGCAACACGGCCGGGCGAGACGTCCGGGGGCGACGTGCCTAGCAGAGAACACACCACCCACGGCAAGGACCCCATGGCCTACCAACCACGCGTTGCCACACGGCATGCACAGGGCCTAGACGAAAAGGGGAGGGGGGGGGGCCGCACACAGGCGCGGCCGACGGGCGCAAGACAGCCCGAGCCCCGACGTGGGAAGCTGTGGCGCAAAGCCACGTGGATTAGCACCCAAAAGGGAACAGGAAGGGCGGGACACAGCCCCACCGTGCGCGCCACGGAACGCCGTGCCACGTGGCAGCACGACCAGGCGCGTGCCCCGTAGCAGGCCCGGGCGGAGGGCTGGACCTGTCCACGAGTCGTCGCCAGGGCGACGCTTGTCCGGTCAGGGGGACCCGACCCCTGGGGACATCCCAGGGAAGCCGGCAGACCGGCAACAGGGAACACCCGAGGGAAAACAGGAAAGACGCAGAAGCACGCCCTGCCGGCCAGGCACGTGACGCCCGGCAAGGCATGCATGGGCCCCAAGGCGGGGCCCGCCATAGGGCCGCCCACGCCTGGCCACGTGTCGCCGCCGCCGAGAACATGCGCCCCGGGCGTAGGACCGAACCTGTCCACAAACCGTCGCCGACGGCGACACATGTCCTCGGACAAGGCGAAGCCTGGCCCCCTGAGACACCCCAGGGAAACCCGGCGGGCCGGCGCCAGGGAGCCCCGGAGGAAAGGCGGGAAGGACGCCGAAGCCCGCCCAGACGACCCCAAGGCCAAATACAGGAGACGGCCCCAAGGCAGAGCACAAAGGGCGTAGGGCCCACCACGCCTGGCCACATGGCGACGCCGGCAAGGGCACGCCTGGCCGCCGACGGGGCCCCGGGCAGGGCGCGCGCCTGGGCACGCCGCGCGGCGGGGCCCCTTGGACACGGCCGGGCACGGCTGGACGGGGCCCCACATGAGAGGAGACCGAACGCAGGCCACTAGGGACGCGGCCCAGGGCACGCCGACCCTAAGCCAGCCACGCGACCAGCACGGCACGGGGGCGCCCGGCACAGGCCCAAGGAGGGCGCCCCTGCTCTCCGGGAACAACACAGAGAGCCCGAAGGACTAACTAAGGCGGCACACACGTACCGCGAGGGGAAGGCGCTTGGCACACGCCGCACTGGGGACACCTGACTAGAAATGAACAGAAAACCTCACCTTGGGTTTAGAAGTGTAGGGCAGGAGGGCCCTGCCGGAACAGTCTGGGGTGTCGAGGGCCCCAGGATGTCCGTGAGAGAGAGGTCAGGTACCGAGGCAGCTGGCGTGTTGTCCATCTCGTGCGAAGTCGGGCGGCCGGGGAGTGGTTGCGAGGGCAGCGGCGAGGGCAGGCGGAGTGAGGCGGAGCCTCATTGTGCGCCCGTATTTATACGGCCCCAAACTGCCCGCGCAACGCCGCGGGACGCGCTGCGCAATTGTTTCTTTCTCCCCCGCCAGAAACATCCCCGCTTGTGATGCAAGCAGTGACCATTTTCTGAGTATTAAGTAAAGTCAGCCAGGATGTGCTATTTGCAGAGTTACTAATTACTAGTCTTTTGCTGGGTTACTTATATGCTTCTCCCCTTCCTGTCTAGGTATGTCTAGGTATGGCCAGCGGTGCGCGAGCCGCGGCTTATCGGTTGCCCCCCCCCCTGGTTCCCTGTTTACTCGGTCTCGCCCCGCTTACTTCCATCCCATTCTACGATTGTCGCCTCTCGCTTTTGGGCCTATGTCCTTTCTCAGACCGGGTTGTGTGCCGTCCAGCGCGCCTCGGCGACGTTATCTTCTCTTCGGACCTATATGTCATTTCCGCCCCCCCCCAGCCGTGCGGGCTCGCCTGTGGGAAACGTCCCCTTGGTTCCTCCTACGTCTGCTTATCTGTTAAATTTGCTATGGTTGGACTCGCAATTATGATTTGTATTTATTACGAAAATTTTTTCCCACAATTTACACTTTGCTTATGTTATGTTATATGTTATGTTATATGTTATGTTATATGTTATGTTATATGTTATGTTATATGTTATGTTATATGTTATGTTATATGTTATGTTATATGTTATGTTATATGTCATGTTATATGTTATGTTATATGTCATGTTATATGTTATGTTATGGTATGTTATGTTATGTTATGCTAGCAGGGGCGGCAGTCGGGTTTTTTCCCCCTGCCTGTCGCCAGGTTAGTCAGGCTGTCACTAACGTTCCCCCTTTCCGCAGTGGCGAGAAGACGGACCACCCAACATCTGCAACAAGGAAGAGGGCTCGGACGGCGTAACTTACTCTTTGTTTAAGTTTCACGTTCAATTTGTTATTAAGGGACTATCAATTAGGATTTGTATTAATCTATTGCTTTGCCTCTGTGCCTTTAAGTTATTTTCAGCTAAGGTACGCTAGTTGCAGTGCATTCGGGTGGCCCCTCCCCCCACAATTTTTTTTCTCCTCCGGTTATTTCGTCCTATTACACTCGTTTCCCTCATTATATATTCTATTCTGAATTTTGTGCATTATATCTGACCACCCATTCTTCATCGTATCGACAGTACATTAAGTTACATTTGGATGCTACCGAGAAGTTTAGCATGGCCGCGCGCACGGTGTCATGCAAAAACTGGTCATTCGGCCTTCCTTTCGGCAAGCTCAAGCCAGTCAGTTAGCATGATGACGGCCAGCATGTTGTTGGCCAGCAGCAGACAGCATGTTGTTGGCCAGCAGCAGCCAGCATGCTGTTGGCCATAGGTCGCTAACGTTCTTTGGCCATCCGGCCTTCTGGGCTATTTTACTCTTCTTGTTCCTTCGCCATTGTTGTTTCCTACTACGTAATAGTATTCTATTTAATTTTACCTCATCTATCATTAGGTTAGGGGCCCCTTACCTCCAACCGCTATTCCTTCCACTGCGCTCTGCCCGCTTGGCGCTCAATGCCGGTTTCTTCTGTTCCCTTTATTCGCAGCCACGACAAGCCGGAACCCCCCCCCCCCTTCACACCCTACTGCGGCGAGGAAGAGAACGCGAGCCGGATATTCCTCTGATCACCATCAACGCACGCAGCGGTGCCGGGATGCAGCCGCCCAGGGCCTACGTTAATACTATTATCTTCCCTTTATTTGCTGGGCTATATGGCAGTATTAATATTATTCCGTACCGTTACTGTCATTCCAGTATTATTTTATTAAAATATAAATTGTTATTATGGTTTGGCGTTGCTTTCTTAATTTCTTCCATTCTGCGGCACTTGCCGTCATCTGTTATTTACGATATTACATTGTATTCTTCATTGTACGATTATTTACGACATTGTATTCTTATTATTATCCTTATTACAGTTACTGAAAGGCAGCTCCCTGCCGTCGATTTCACTTTGCTCCTGTTCTAAAGATGTTGCCGAAGTTCACGGCGTACTAGCTGCGGCTCGCAGACGCTCATTGACAACACAAGACTACACTCAGCGGCCACTCAAGGCAGACTCCTTGGCTTCTATCCAGCCCAATCACCCGTCTGGAGGCAGAGATGGGATAGAGACCAAGGGTAATGTTCCCCGCTCACATTCTACATCCGATTAGGACACAAGCATGTTATAGATTTGGCTTTAAGAATTGGTTCTTATTCTATTTTATTGTTTTGTGTATGTTGCTTAGTTGTTATACCCTTTCTTGGTATATGTATTGTTTATATTCAAGATTTATAGTGTTTCGTCTTACCCTGTTATAGTTGCTTTGTGCCTCCTTGCTGTTCTCCTACCGGTTTTCTCCCACCTTTGCTTAGCAAAGGTACTTCCCCCTTCCGTTTGCTGGAAGATTCTTAGATTTGTTGGCCCCCCTTCATTGCTACAGTATAGTTATTCGGATGCTCTTTATTCATCCAGGATTGTTAATTAAGGTTTCTCTTAATTCCTGCTGCCGGGCTCCCTCCCCCGTTTTTCGTCTCCGTATTGATTCAGCTAGGGTTTCCCTCTCGTCTGTGCTCTTGCCTGTCACGATAACACTGCACGCCGCTTCTGCCCACCCTTACTGCCTTATATCTTTCAGCCCGGGGGAGGTGAGCTACGCGACAAAAAATCGACGCACGCTCCGACTGGACCAGGTATCGCTTACATGGTCAGGAATCAACACTCTTCGGACACTACAAGCACAGATCCTACAAGCGCTCCTGTCACCAGGCGAGATTTCTCCAGGATCCTACGCGCTGCCCTCTCGGCGCTAGGCTTGACTTCAGATGACTACGCTCCGCACCCAGCTGTCTCGGGACGGGCTCGCCACATCAGAAATAATGGCAAACGGCAGGCGGAAGAGTAGTGCTCACATCCTACGTCAGACGGGACGTTGTTGCTCTGCTACATTGAGTGCATCACGCGGCCAGCTGGCACTCGCCCTTCGGGGGGGGGGTCCGGCCGCTGGCCTGCGGTGGGGGTGCAGCGCCGGTCCCCAAGTGTCCCGCTGTCCGCAGCTAATACTTTGCCCAGTCTAGGTGCTAGTAAGCCCTACTTGTAGTCACACCCCCTTCTCCTTATCCATTAGGTCTTTTACGGCCTCTTGGCCGGGTACATTACGTGTTATGTGGTCTCTCACTTATTAGTTATTCTTTGTGTCCTGCCTGTTATATCCTAGTGTTATATAATTACTACACATTTGCACTCGGCCTTAATTCTAGTACCAGTTAACCTTTAGGTTTCTGCAGAATTAGTTTCCATGTCACTATAGGCTAAGGTCTCATACTTACTACGGGTGTACCTTTTAAGTTAAATCTAGTCCTTGGAATTGTTACTGTTAATTCGTACTTTATATATTTACTTTATATATTTTAATATAAACGTTATATATTCCTTAAATTATATTTGAAACTTTGTATATTTACATGTTCAATATTAAGTTTTATATAATATCAACTTTGTTAAGTCTATAATATAAACCGTGTTTAATATAAACTTTATATAATTACTTACTTTATGTGAACTTTATATATTTACATGTTCTGCAGAATTTAATCTTCAATAAACTTTAACGCCCCATACTGCCAGTATCTTTCTCCCCCTGGTCAGAAATAGTCTCTCTGCCCTTAGTTCTTTTCGCATTGAAAATATATTCATGCTGCTCTACCAGTGTGTGATCCTGGTAGAGGTCCAGACCAAAAATGATGACAGGTGTCCTGTGGGTATGAGCAGGCGGTGGTGGTTTCCTCATTGTTATACCAGCAAGCTCTTGAGTACAGAAATATTGCACCATCTCATCAGTAATGTTCATACGAACATGGTTTGCATGTCTATTCGCCAACCAATACCCACCACCAAGGTGTTTTTTGGCTGCCTCAGCCAACCATGCATATTTTGCTGCAGTTCCCGTGCCCGAGGGAAACTGCAGGTTGGTTCTTTTCTTTTCATGGTTACGATTTATGATATTTTTGACTCCTTGTGTCTTCCTCCGGGACGATACAGTTGTCCAAGGAGTTTCGTCACTATCAGGCTCCTCCTGTCCAGCATTTGAGTCCACTGTGAAAGATACCATGCTTGTATCTTCCTCGTGTAGACCACTTGATGTACTAGCACTCTGGTGTGAGGCCACTGAGGCAGCACCTGCCTTAGAGGCAGCAGTCGCCATGCCTCGAGTGTCGCCTGGGCAGGTTCACAGCTGCACACAGCACGAACCACAGAGTTACACATCAACCACACAGCAAAGGGACTCCAATCATATCGCACGATCAGAAGGAAAGATTCACACACTGTTTATGCATGCAGAAGCACTGCTAAGAGGCGGGGCACGAGGAGTTAGGCCTCTCTGCTCCACATAGGCGCGCTTGTTTTCAAGGTCACTCAGTCCGAGCTAAGATTCTTGCCAAATGTATCATTTTGTCACATGTGTAGCTCCTTAGTGTGCACAAACACCTTCTGCATACAGTGTAATAAAACTAACCACTGAAAAATTATATATAACACAAAATATATGAATCAGCAAAATTATAAATTAAATATGCAATCTGGTATGCACATGACTTGAAACTGGAGTTATGTAAATTAATTGGATCAGGTAAAGCATAGTAAATTTTATCATAAAACTGAGAGATGTAAATTTCATGAAAATAATTACACAAGTATACAACACTCAACATGTAGTACAATATGATACTTAATAATGGATAAAATGTAGAAAAATATACACAAAAGAATTAACATGTAATGCAGAACATGTAGCAATAAGGCATCAAGAATTTAAAACAAATTAACTTTCTGTAAATGTGTAAATAATAATAATAATAATAATAATAATAATAATAATATTAAAAAAAAAAAGCACTGTGGAAAGAATACAAGAATATTCTGCAATGTTATAGCAACTGCTGTAATTAGCTTATAATAAAGTTATAGAGTACAGTGCTATATAAACACAGGTACTGTAACATTTAATATAAAATGCTAAAGGAAACTTCAGATTAAGGTCTGGGGAAAACATAAAATTTGTCTATAATGCACTTCAACTGCTGAAAAAAAAACAATATTATTTATACTTAATACACTGCACCAGAATGTACTTGGAATCACTTAACATAACATTACTAATGAACAATGGAACTTGTAGCACCAAACACCACAAAAAGGAATTGAGTGAGGAATGGGCAGCTAATTCCTCTTATCAAGTCACTGGAGGAAAGAATATTTGATATACAGGGTTATTTCCTTATTAAATCGCAATTATTATATAGCACAGAGTGTACCAGCTATAGTTTACTTAGCTTCGGGCTGTGGTATCCTCAGAACAACTTTGGCTATCGTGAAAAACAATCCATGAGGAGTCGTGTGGGGAGGGGGGGGGGAGGTGAGTGGCGGCGTTGTTTACATCCGGAGGCGATCCTGGCGTCGGTTTCCTGAACCTGGGCTGACGTCATGGACTGCTGTGACGTCATGGGCTGCCGTGACGTCATGGGAGGACGAGGGCGACGATTACAGAAACGAAGAGTACAGATGAATGTTGTAATGTAGAAAATACTCCATCCAGTGAGCAGTACACTTCAAAAGGCGCTGGAGTTGACACTCGGCGGCGATAACAGTAGCTAGGGAGCACCAACGAAAATCTGGGCGAGTAGGCTGCAGCGTCACTGGACGTTTGAAATTCAAAATGGCTGGGTGAAGCTGGCCTTTCCTCCTCCCTGGATGAAGTAATGTTCTTGTTGGCAATAACTGCCTTACTTGGAGACGTTGACCTAGTGCAATAGTTGTCTGGTAGGACCCTGGACTAGTAAGATTATCGATGAAAGCAAGTGTTGCTGTGGTAGGTGGCTTGTGCTTGCTATGGCGTCGTGAGAGGCACACGAGGGGAGGTTTTGCTTGAGAGATATCCCTCCCTGCTCACCAGTATTGTGTGTTCCTCCTTGTTTGTATTGTTACTTCCTTTTGTGTAGGTCTTGCTTAGGGTCTTGGAGTAACACACACATGTACTTCTTGCTTGAGGTAGGATAAATATCAGCACACAAGGTCCTGTACGTCCTGCCTCTAGCGTTGTCTGAGAGGAACTGCATGGGGAAGTTGTGTAAAATCCTGGTTTGTGTCTCGGGGAGGCTGCAGGATCCCAGTAAGTTCAGTAGTACTTCTGGTTTCAACTCTTTTGACCATGTCGTAGCTCAGTCGATTAAGGCAGCGTCTGGGATGCTCTTAGACGTAGGTTCGAATCCTCGTCACGGCCCTTGTGGATTTGTTCATTGATGCATCACGCTATTGTGATTTCTGTGTGTAGTTACGCTAATACACTGTCACCCTGACAATTAGCAGTCACTTCAATACGTTAAATTATTGTTTATCACAATAGATGAAACAATCAATTAACAACTCAATACAGCGTCAAACTGATAGCTAACAATCAATGACAATAACGACTTCATTAAATACGTTAGATGGCTTTAAATAATTAATCTGAAGGATTAATTATCTGGTGTCAGCAGACAATTAAGCCACTAACAAGAGTATCGCTCTATACCACAACACAATCAGCACACACACACATGAGAAATAATCTAAAGAGAAACAATCAACAATCAATGACTTAGTCTTACTGGTCCTCTGGAATGAGATAGAAACACAATGTCACACGGACATTAATGATCAATCAATTCATTAACTACACTTAGACGTTAACAGCCTAATTGTCAATGTGTTATAGTTGACTTGTACACACACACAACACGTCACCTGTCCCTCTCACTAGTGACAGGTCAAGGACGGTTAAGAGCTGTCACCAGACACATTAACAACCCCATAATCCCTTTGGACTACTGACACAGAGGTCACGTTACGAGCACACTCTGATAAATCCCAGATTGAGTGCTTTACTGTACCACCAAAACGATTGTGCACAATAGAATAAGAGGAATAGAGGAATCTTATCATAAACAACAACCTCAACAAAAATCCCATAGTTCTGGGAGGTGACTTCAGTATTGACTTCAGGCAACAAAATAGCCCTCAAGTAGACTATTTCCTTAACAGCATGAATTCCTGTATGGTCATCCCCACAATCACCAGGACCACCCGAGTCACTCAACCATCGGCTACTACCCTGGATCACTTATGGACCAACATAACAGCTCCCCCTTACATCTGGTATAATCACTGACACAACAACTGACCACTATCATACCTTCCTTGTAGCCGACGTGGCCATAACACCTCCAGCCAACAAGAAACTTACCTTTAGGTTACACAGTGAAGCAGCAATAGGTAATCTCACAAATGCCCTCCACAATATAAACTGGGAATCTGAATTTAACAATACACAGGATATAAATTCGTTAACTAGCCTCTTCCTTTCCAAAATACTAAGCCATTACAATACTTATTGTCCTCTCCTCACCAAGCAAGCAACTGGCAAAAGGTTAAATAATCCCTGGCTCACTAATGGCATACTCAATGCAATCGACAAGAAACATGAATATGAAATAAACTTAAGATTGGCCTAGTTACAAAGGCAGTAGTTAAGAGGTACTCGTCAGTGCTTACCAGTATAATAAGAAGAGCAAAGCGTTCCTATTACGAGAATAGATTCAAATAAGCAAAAGGCAACATGAAAAGCACATGGAGAGCCATCTCTAACATCCTAGGAGCTAAACAACATTCACATAACAAGATAAAAATCTCCAAGGATGGTTATACACCTGCAACACATCTTGAAATAGCAACTGAATTTAATAGCTTCTTTTCATCGATTGGTGCTAAGCTTGCCAGTAAAATCCCACAGACTCAGACACGTGTTACCACATATCTTTCCAGGCATCTACCCAAACTCTCGTCTCCTCTTACCGGTCAGCCCTACAGATGTTGTGTCCATCATTCACTCACTAAAAACCAAAGCTGGGAACATTAATGAAATACCGTCGATGGTATACAAGAGTGCCTCCCATGCCCTTGCACCACCCATAGCTTTGTTGTTCAATAAATCTCTAGAGTGTCATACCTTCCCTGACATCCTTAAAAAAGCAAGAGTAACGCCAGTTCATAAAGGAGGTAACACGGCAGACATAAATAACTACAGACTCATATCAAATTACTTATATTATCAAAAATATTTGAAAAAATTATTTACAAACAGCTCTACTCCTGTCTCGTAAAATTCAATATACTAAGTCCCTGTCAGTTTGGCTTCCGCTCCCAAAAGAGTACCAATGATGCAATTGTTAGTCTGCTTGACTTAATCTACTCATCCCTTGACAAAAGTGAGCTTCCGATTGGACTCTTCATCGACCTGAGCTTTTGATACTGTTAATCATGACTACCTCTTACTTAAACTCCACCATTACAGAAATAAAAATTTAAAAAATAAAATAAAATAAAATGTTTATTTAGGTAAGGTACATACATACAATAAATTTTTACAAAGATTGGTTGACTTATAGGTAGAGCTAGTACATACAATGCCTAAAGCCACTATTACGCAAAGCGTTTCGGGCATGATAAACTTAAATGACAAGCTTAATACAAATTGAGCATAATGAGTAGAATGAAAACAAGAAATGAAAACATAGATGAAAAAGCAGCACAAATACAATTATGTCGACAAACAGCGCTCTTTAAAGAAAAACAGACATTGGTTGACAATAGAAGAGTAAGGTAGGTTACAGGGAATTTATTAGGTATAGCTTCGTTTTTAACTTAAACTGGTTGAGAGAGGTACAGTCTTTAACATGGTTGGGAAGGTCATTCCACATTCTGGGCCCCTTGATTTGTAGAGCATTTCTAGTTTGATTAAGTCGTACTCTAGGAATATCAAAACTGTATTTATTTCTGGTGTGGTGCTCATGGGTTCTGTTACATCCTTCTATGAAGCTTTTGAGATCAGGATTGGCATTATAGTTTAGCGTTTTATATATGTATAATACACATGAGAGAATGTGCAGTGACTTAATGTCTAACATATTCAGAGATTTGAGTAGGGGTACCGAGTGATGCCTGGGGCCAGAGTTGGATATTGTCCTAATAGCAGCTTTGTGTTGAGTAATTAGAGGACGTAAGTGATTTTGGGTAGTAGAGCCCCAAGCACAAATACCATAGTTGAGATATGGATAGATAAGGGAGTAATAGAGAGTCACCAGGGCAGGGCGTGGTACATAATATCTGATCTTAGAAAGAATGCCCACAGTTTTTGAAACTTTTTTTGATATATTTGGAATGTGACCCTGGAAATTCAGCTTGTGGTCAATGAGAATGCCAAGGAATTTGCCATCTAATTTGTTACAAATTTGGGTATTGTTTATTTTGAGATTTATTTGATTAGAGGATATGTTGCCAAACAGAATATAGAAAGTTTTGTCAATGTTAAGGGTGAGTTTGTTGGCAGTTAGCCAAAGATGGACTTTATTTAGCTCAGTATTTACTGTGGCATTTAGAGCAAGGGGGTCAGGACTGGAGTAAATGAAGGTTGTGTCGTCAGCAAATAGAATTGGTTTGAGGTGTTGGGAGGCATTTGGAAGGTCATTAATGTAGATGAGAAAGAGGAGAGGGCCAAGTATGCTGCCCTGAGGAACACCAATGTTGATGGGTAGGGTGGGAGAAATTGTATTATTCACAGAAACACATTGGAGCCTGTCAGTAAGGTAGGATTTGAGGTATTGTAGGGAGTGTCCTCTGACTCCATAATGATGTAATTTAAGAAGAAGGTTTTGGTGGTTGACAGTATCAAAAGCTTTACGCAGGTCCACAAATAACCCAACAGGGAACTCATTTTTATCAAGAGCTGTATGAATCGAGTTAAGCATACTAATAAGTGCATCGTTAGTGCTTTTTTTGGGTCTGAAGCCATATTGACAAGGGCTAAGTATATTGAGTTTGGCTAGATATGAGTAAAGCTGCTTATAGATTAGTTTTTCAAAAATTTTTGACAAGTTTGGCAGGATTGATATAGGTCTGTAGTTGTTAACATCTGTGAGATCACCACATTTGTGGACAGGCGTTACTCTCGCTTTTTTTAGAATATCTGGAAAGGTTTGGAGTTCAAGTGACTTGTTGAAGAGCAAAGCAATAGCAGGGGCTAAAGATCTGGAGGCTTTTTTGTAAATTAAAGTTGGTATCTCCTCAAGGGCACCAGACTTGGTTTTAAGGGAAAGGATTATCTCATTGACGTCAGTGGAATTAATAGGCTTTAGGTACAGAGACTGTGGATAGTTACCTGTAAGATAGTCCTTAATGTCAGTACTGGAAGATGGAATATCATTTGCAAGGGCTGAACCAATGGAAGAGAAGAACCTATTGAACTCAACAGCAGAATCAGAGGCTGAAAGCTGACCATCGTTATTAGACAGGAGAGTCGGTTTGTTATTTAAAGACTTCTTTGATCCCAATATTTGTGAAATTGTGTTCCAAGTTTGTTTAATGTTGCTCTTTATTTGGGTAAATTTATCTTCGTAGTATTTAGTTTTCGCTCATCTAATTATCTTAGATAGCAATAATGAGTAATTCTTTGAGAATTCTTTGGAGACAATTCCTAACCTATACTTCTTCTCAAGGTCATGTTTTTTATTAATAGATTTAAGTATTCCCTTTGTAAGCCAGGGATTGTTGAGCCTTTTGGTTGTGACTTGTTTTGTAAGCATAGGACAGTGGGTATTATAAAGGCTAAGAGTTTTTTGAAGAAATGATTGCACTGCTAGGTTGATGTCCTCTATGTTACCTAACTCGGACTCCCAGTTGACATTATCAGCAGCAGTTATAAAATTGTCTATAGCAGTTTCATTGTGCAGTCTAAAACGTATCTCTCTTGACTCAAGAGGTGGTTTGCTAATGTTAGTTAAGAGAAATGTGAGGTAATGGTCTGTAGTGCTATCGGTGATTATACCTGAAGTAAGCGGAGAGGTTATGTTGGTCCAGATGTGATCTAGAGTCGTGGCAGTGCTATCAGTGATTCTAGTAGGTCTAGTGATTAAGGGTATGAGGAAGCAGGAATTCATACAGTTGAGGAAGCTAACAGCAGTAGGGTGTTCAGGCTCGCAGAGGTCAATATTAAAGTCCCCTGCAATAATTAGGTGGTTTTTGTTCAGTCTGTTATCAAGTATTAGATTTCTAAGGTTTGAGTTGAATTCGGACACATCAGTGTTAGGAATTCTATAAACTGCACCCACAGACAGGACAGACTCGGCACCTTTGACTCTGAAGCTGGCGAAGATATACTCCCCATAGCAGTCTCTAGTTCTAATTTCTTTTAAGCATGTTAGTTCTTGGTGGTAGTAAAGAGCAGTGCCACCACCTCTGTGAAGTTGACGACAGTTGTGAATTGCTGAGTAGTTAGGCATGTTAAAGAGTTGAGTAGTATCCTCTTTCAACCATGTTTCAGTAAGTATAATAAAAGAGAATTTGTTGTCAATAGTTTCAATCAAGGCACTAACATCATCGAAGTGTTTACCTAGGGATCTAATGTTCAAATTGATTACAGAGATATTGTGATTATGAGTTAATACATTGTTTACATCATGTGCTGCAAAATATCTGCAATTTAGATAATCAAAGTGATGATTGTCATAGATAGTGGATAAGAGGTTAAGTTCTGGGTCTATACTTGTCTGCATAAAAAAAGCTGATTGCAGGAAAAACAAGGAAAGAAAGGCAAATTACAAGGTAGAAATAAGCTATAAAATAGGAAAAAAATGTACACAATACTGTACAAAACAAACACAAAATGAATAAAAAAAAAGTTAGCTTACAAGGGGCTTACAGGGGTACAATGGAGTAAGGGAGTATGGCTAGGCTAGGAAACCTAGGTAATAAATGAGATTAAAGAAAAAACATATAAACATGGACTATACAAAACACAAGATATTGAAATACAAAACAAAAATATAAACAAGACTAACAATTGAGCAAAAATGAAAAATGAGGTAGATTGCTTACAGGTACTCTCAGGTACACTGTAAGTAACAATTTGCAATTTGAGATGCAGGCAAAGCCAGGGGTACAATGGAGTAAGGGAGCATGGCGAGGCTAGGCAACCTAGGTAATAAATGAAATCAAAGAAAAGTTGAATAATAAACATAGGCAAATTTAAGCTAATGATTAATAACTATAAATAGTTCAGTTATGACTGTATAATTAATAAGACCTGAAGAACTATTAATGCACTCAATTAAATAATTTCAGTAAATGACTAGTTAAGAGTAAGTTAAAAATTAAGTCAGAAAATGAAACAATGAGACTTAGGAAACCTAGCCCCACTAGTTGACAGGGGGTTAATTAAGTTAATTCACTGGGAGTGATAATGAGCTGAGACAGACCACATTGGGAGAGGAAAGTGTTGAGGTTTTCTTCTTTAGTAATTGTAAACATTTTGCCCTCTGCGGTTTTTCTCACCTTTATCAGACCATCTCTAACGAAGCACTGATGAATCGCATCTGGGTTTTGTTGACGGATTTGACGCAGGCGGTAGAGGAGTTGCTGTCTGTTCCTAGTCAAGCACTCGTTGATGTATAATCCCTTCCGTTGGGTTGCAGCTGTCCGGACTAGATGGGATTTCGTGAACTGGGAAGACAGCTTCTGGCGAATTTTCCGTTGATTTAGACCTGATGGATTCTTTTTGCCTACTCTGTAGGCAGCAATAACGTCAGTTTTGTTTAGAATGAGCTGCAATTTGTTTTTTAAGAGATCCTGAGCTATTTCGACACAATTTTCACCTTCATGTTCCACAGGTATATCTTGGGACGACATAATAACAGAGTCTAGCAGCTTTTGCTGATCTTGTTCTTCCTGGGAGACGGAACGTTGGGCTGATAATGTACTGATACATGCAGTCATTTTGCTGAGAGCTTCCTCCTGTTTTTTTATGGCTTCATCAGTTTTCAGAAGATTGATTTCCTCACGGAGATCATTCAAATCATGCTGTAGTTGGCCTTGGCTAGCCTTAAAGTTTCTAATATCCTCGCGGAGGAGGGTTATTTCTTGTTGTTGATGTTGGAGATTAGCGCTGTTCGCTAGATTCTCATTAAGAAGACTCAAGATGATAGCATTTTGAGACTCGAGGACTAGGCACAACTTTTTGAACCACTGATTCTCGGTCCAGTTAGGGAATTCCGGTGAGGGACCGGAAGCTCGCTTGAGTTGCTTAAACTGGGATGTTAGCGTGTTCATAGGAGAGGGTTGAGAGGACACCGCTCCCTGGCTCAATGGGGTGGAAGGGAGGGCAGCACCGCCGCCACGGACCCCACAGCTTCCAGACGGAAAAACACGAATGTTGTTAGAGTTGGCCGGGATGGATGCCTTGTTAAGGGGTTTGTTGTCCTTATTTGCCTGCACAGTCACATTTTTAGGAGACATGATTGGTTAGAATGGACTGGGGGCATATATTGTGACTCTGACATCTGAAGCATCTTAGGGGTTCTGGGGTGTAAGGCCTGTGTTGGAACACGCCCCAGATTCCAAGGTCAAGTTTCTCCGGGATCCGTCCTCTTACTGTGAGAAGGACTTGTCGAGTTTCCTGTTTTGTGGTTCGTACTTGGCATCTCTCTGCTGACACCACATAGTTCAGCTTTTCGAGATGGCCAAGGGCCATATGCAAGGGATAGTGGAGGACAATGATTTTACTTATTTTATCCTCTGGTTTCAGTTGCTCACATTTTGCGTAATTTTTTAGAATCGTAGCGGCCGACTCGTCTTTAGGCCTCAGAATGTATTCTCCTTTGAGATTAGGTTTTGCTCTGACCTGGAGCTGGGGGTACTCTTTTTCCAGGTCCACTACAGTAGCGTAGGAAGACTTACCTTCGGTGTGCTGCACTTTGAAGATTGGAAGCGTAGATCTAGTCTGTGGCGCTGGGAGAGCTGGAGAAGCTGGAGAGATTAATGGGCGATGGGTCGTCATGGAGTGGCTTGTCCTGTTTGCCTTATTCACGTGATGCCACTCGCCGTCACTTTCAGAACTAGTATCCATTATCGATGGTCTTTTCCTACACTGAGCAGCATTGCTGGATCGATTCAATTGGAATTCCATGATGAAATTCAAATGATCACTTGATTTCAAATTGTCCCTAACATATATGGCTACTCCCCCTCCTCGTCTAATATATCTATCTGTGTGAATAGTTTAAATCCATTTATCTGATATTCAGCTAATAGTTCTCTATTTTCTACATTCATCCACGTTTCGGTAAGTGCAATAATATCTATTTTTTCTGTGCAGACAAGAGCATTTAATTCATTAATTTTATTTCTTAGACTTCTACTGTTAGTGTAATATATCCTAAGTGAATTGTTATTTTGAGGCCCTTTTCTTTCCCTGATCATTTTGCCAATTCTTTTCTCCCACGAACACATACTTTTATTACCTCCTTCCTCCAAATCAATTCCCATACCACTATCTACTAACAGTTTAAACCCAAACAAACACCTCTAACCACTGGTTCCAACGAGTTCGCAACAGCAACAACCCCAGCCCTGGATAGATGCACCCCATCGCGAGCATACATTTCATTTCTTCCATAGAAGTGTTCCCAGTTGTCTATGAAAGATATTGCATTTGATTTGCAATATCTTTCCAGCCGGCAATTGACACCAAGTGCCCTCGACATCCATTCATTTCCCACTCCCTTTCTTGGAAGAATGCCACATATGATCGGGATTCCTCCCTTGCTCCTAACTAATTCAATGGCTGTCCTGAATCTCTGTATTAGTTCCTCACTCCTAACTCGCCCAACATCATTACCCCCTGCACTAATACAAATAATGGGTTTGTTCCCATTTCCCGTCATAATATCATTCATGTTTCCAACAATATCACCAATTCCAGCTCCCGGATAGCAAACCCTTAATCTGTTCCCCCTATCTCTGGCACAAAACGTTCTGTCTAAATACCTCACCTGGGAATCTCCCACAACCAAAATTCGCTTCGGTACCTCCTTAACTTTCTGAGCAGCCTGCGCTCCGCCGCTCCTCGCTGATTTCCTCACTGCAGGTGCACCACAGCACTCGTCCTCCAACACGGCAAATGAATTTGCTGTCCTTAGGGCGTCTGTAGGCGGCCTTGTCAAGGTCTTCTTAAGACCCCCTGTCCTTCACGACTCTCCACGATAAGGTCTCGTCAACACTGGTCTCCTCCTTCGTTTCCTCCCGAAGTCTCAGCCGTCGTACCTCCTCCCGCAGGGAATCCATCTCTGCTCTCAGAGCTCCAACCAAACTCACCAAATCCTTCACTAATCCTTTCATTATTGCAATAATAATGTTACTCCAGAGCTCCAGCTAACACAACCTCTCACTGTGACAGCACCTGACTGACTGATTTAGGAAAGACTTGGGTAAATACTGGTTCGGTAACAGGGTTGTTGATTTGTGGAACCAATTACCGCGTAACGTGGTGGAGGTGGGGTCCCTCGATTGTTTCAAGCGCGGGTTGGACAAGTATATGAGTGGGATTGGGTGGTTATAGATAGGAGCTGCCTCGTATGGGCCAATAGGCCTTCTGCAGTTACCTTTGTTCTTATGTTCTTATGCTAGGTTAATATCCCCTATGTTACCTAACTCGGACTCCCAGTTGACATTATCAGCAGCAGTTATAAAATTGTCTATAGCAGTTTCATTGTGCAGCCTAAAACTTAACTCCCTTGTCTCTAGAGGTGGTTTGTTAAAGTTAGTTAAGAGAAATGTGGGGTAATGGTCTGTAGTGCTATCGGTGATTATACCTGAAGTAAGCGGAGAGGTTATGTTGGTCCAGAAGTGATCTAGAGTCGTGGCAGTAATATCAGTGATTCTAGAAGGTCTAGTGATTTAGGGTATGAGGAATCAGAAATTCATACAGTTGAGGAAGCTAACAGCAGTAGGGTGTTCAGGCTCGCAGAGGTCAATATTAAAGTCCCCTGCGATAATTAGATGGTTTTTGTTCAGTCTGTTATCGAGTATTAGATTTCGAAGGTTTGAGTTGAATTCGGACACATCAGTGTTAGGAATTCTATAGACTGCACCCACAGACAGGACAGACTCTGCACCCTTGACTCTGAAACTGGCGAAGATATACTCCCCACAGCAGTCTCTAGTTCTAATTACTTTTAAGCATGTTAGTTCTTGGTGGTAGTAAAGAGCAGTGCCACCACCACTCTGAATTTGACGACAGTTGTGCATTGCTGAGTAGTTAGGCATGTTAAAGAGTTGAGTAGTATCCTCTTTCAACCACGTTTCAGTAAGTATAATAAAAGAGAATTTGTTGTCAATAGTTTCAATCAAGGCACTAACATCATCGAAGTATTTACCTAGGGATCTAACGTTCAAGTTAATTACAGAGACATTGTGATTATCTGTTAATACATTGTTTACATCATGTGCTGTAAAATATCTGCAATTTTGATCATTAAAGTGATGATTGTCATAGATAGTGGATAAGAGGTTTAGTTCTGGGTCTATACTTGTCTGCATAAAAAGGCTGGTTGAAGGAAAACAAGGCAAGAATGGCAATTACAAAATAGAATTTTGATATAAAAGGGGGAAAAATATATTAACAAGACTATACAAAACAAACACAAAATGAACAAAAAAAGAAAAAAATGAGGTAGCTTACAAGAGGCTTACAAGTACTCTCAGACACTCAATCACCAATGTTGTGCTTTCACAACCCACTCTACCTTCTTCAATATAAATAAATATAAATAAATACATACCGGTAAATAATAAATAAATAAAACACAACATTAGACATAAGTGTCGGCAAAGATCAGTAACCAAAGAAAATGGAAGAAGGAAGGTGGCGGGGAAGCGAGCGAGTGACGTCATCACAACAAAGGTTCCACTATTGGACGTGTACAAGGATACAAGACACTCTATTAGATAATTAGATTAGATTAAGATAATGAGATAATGGAGCGAGTATAAGATTAACTCGTTACAATATGTTATTTTGCCCGAAACGCATTGCGTAATAGTGGCTTTAGGCATTGTATGTACTAGCTCTATCTATATATCAATCCATTAATGTAACATCACTTGTATGTATATACCTTACCTGAATAAACATCTGAATCTGAATCTTATGTACTCTCGCAACCCAATGTACCTTCTTGTATATAAATAAATAGATTTCAACTGTAAGGGGGTATGGTTTGCACCTTGTTATTCTAATAATGGATAAATAATTCTAATAATGGAAGCGCTAATTATATGAACAAGTGCCATGTATTTATTCAGATGAGAACAACAGCGAACACAAACCAGCGTATATACGAACGGAATGGTTTGTATGTACAAACTTCTCAGTGAACGAAGTTGTTTCTAGCCCGGTATCCGAAATTGCAGTAGACGACTTGACCAGTCCCCGTGTTGGAAAATCCGTGAGATAACACTGATAAACTGCACCTACTATCAAGAAGAAGATAACACTGACGCTCCTCGCCTATCTTAAAGGTGGTCTCCTAGTGTGTCCAAAATACCCGCCAAATTGTCTCTCCCACAATACTCACAAGACTGTTGTGGCAGTGTAAGTGTGTGGTGAGGACACACCACTGAAGACATTGAGGATATACCACGAGGAAGAGACAAAACTGTTGAAGAAAGGAGTCACTGGCTCCACCTGACCACCTTGGGCCACATTCACCAAGGTACTTATGAATGTTTTTCTTCTTAGCTACGAATGTTTTTCTTCTTAGCGCCTTCGTGGCGGCTATGTCGGTATTCAGGTAGCAATACTAAGAAGAAAAACCTTCGTAACTTTGGTCCGTCATCTAAGTGTACTGTCGACCACTCGTAACTGGATATAACTCAATTTTTCTCTACTACATAACACTGGGATCGATTTTAATATAAACAAAAGATTATTAGTTGGCGAATCTCGTGAAGAGGAGTCCTTCGTGTTAGTTGAACATGTATTCGAACCCCAGTTGGAAACAGACCCAACTATAGGATGGGTTAACCCAAGTATCGCGCTTCCAAAAGGGTCGCCCAAGTTGGAAAAGACGAACGCTGAAAGAATATTGTTGAAAACATCTTGATAACTGATTAAACCAAAATTATTTATTAGTCAGAAGAAAGACAGAAACGCGATCTATATGTAAAACCTCTACCAGACAAATATTTTAAGTAAAACCGAAGATATTTGTAGTTGTATAAAAGTGGCAGTTTTCATCGCTCGTCGAGCTCGAAAACCTCAGCATTCATCTCAGAACCATCCCTATTTCACGCAGATTCCTTAATAAACGTAAGAGTTTTATTTGTCACAAGAAAGACAGATATATAAGCTTCGTTGTAAATACCTTACCATGGGCATATTTAAATTTAAAGCGAAGATACGTGTACTTTTATAATAGCCGAGCTCCGACTCCGGACAGATCGATCGACGGAGCAACTCTCTCTCAGAACAATGCTTATTTCACGTAAATTTGTAAATAATCGTAAATTTTTTATATGCCTCAAGAAACATAGGAATATAAGGCTCATTTTAAACACTTTATCATAGACATAATTAAAGTTCTAATGAAGATTCATGTATTTTAATAATCGCCGAGCTCCGACCCCCGCATAGACTGAGCGACAGAGCAACTCTCTCTCAGAACAATGTTTATTTTACGTAAATTCGTTAATGAACACAAATGTTTTATATGTCTTAAGAAAGATAGAAATATAAGCTTTATTTTAAATACATTACATTAGACATATTTAAAGCTCAAGTGAAGATATATATGTTTTTATAGTTTCGTTCAGTAGCTTTTCGGTCATGGAGTGCAGACGCCTACGCACTTGCCAATATGTTGTGTAATTAACAAAGATACGCTAATAAAGCCTAAAATATTACATGCCTCCAGAAAGACTGAGCTATAATCGTTATTGTGAGTGCACCAAAGGAAATATATCATTTTGGAGACCAATGATATAGCAATTTTAATTTAAGTTTCGACTCCCGCCCGGGCGAGAGATGGGGCGACTCTCACCCCCATCTATTGGAGATTCTGTCCACTAAAGACCCAAA
The DNA here is from genome assembly GCF_020424385.1 of Procambarus clarkii. Taxonomy (NCBI): domain Eukaryota; kingdom Metazoa; phylum Arthropoda; class Malacostraca; order Decapoda; family Cambaridae; genus Procambarus; species Procambarus clarkii. The sequence goes on from NW_025563545.1 coordinate 51,601, forward strand.
GCTACTCAAACCTTCCTAGCATTACGTCAGCAATGAAGTAATATGGTATATTTACTCACTATAATGTGGATGCTGGATGCAGAACATGAGAAAACATAATTTTACTCTGAAAAAATATAATTTCATAACAAAATAAGATGTAAATATGTAATATCAAAGGAAGTCGATGGTCCAAGCAACAATGTCGTGGAGCGACTTATCCAAGATATATTGCTCTCTGGAAAGTGTTTGCTGGCATATCAACCTTCTGTACACAGTGATCCAGTCGTCGAACTTCTCTGCTCAAATTATCGCAAATTTAATTTATGATGTTAACAAGTAGAATGCGTATTTTTAATCAAATCTAACGATATTAACAAGTAGAATGCGTATTTTTAATCAAATCTAACATAACTAGCCAGAAAACGTTAGAGATTATTTAAAAATACACGGCTGGAAGTTAAATCAACTCCATAGAACAATATTTTTATTATAGATACTAATCGTTATTTGTTGGTATGCGTTCGCTACTTAAACTATCATGTACTGTATTTATGTAAAATCTCCCTGTTTCTTCGCACATGGAACCCGGAACCTTACACGCTCTCTGATTTACTGTTTAATAGAGATTCACAAATAAAGCTTATGATTGTATACGTTATTAAAAAGGCAGTGATGTAGCGAGTAGATTATCCCAATAATATACTCGCTCCAAATGCAATGTTAATATTCCTGTCAACCTTTGGAGATGAATGAGGTGAGGCGTTGCCCGGGCAACACGGTGAGGTGTTGCCCGAGCATATAAGCAGCAGAATAGCAAACATTAACTAGTCTACTTTCAAGTGTGGTCTAGAGCAGACACTTGCGAGATACTGTACCGACGCTCAGTGCGCTCAACTCACATCAAAGTATCACCTGTGTACTTCTGTATATTCGACCAAATATATATATAGTATCTTAGTGTCTGTGTTTATTTGTCACCATACTTTACGTAACAATAGAATCGTTACAGTGACAAAGTCAATTTTGCGTTTTAATCACAGAGATTAGATCTTATTGAGATAGGAAAGATATTCATATTTTAAAGAAGGTTTTTGAACCATCGCTCTCCCTATTGATAGAAACTAACTTTGTTTTTGTTATTATTAAGAAGCTTAGGTATACACAGCAATGTGCTGCTACCCTATTCTATATGAAAGATTACACAGTGTATATCAAAAACTAGCTATAAGTTCATCAAATATTCCCATCTCACAGGATGGTTAGTTATACATGGAATCAGGGGATAAAATACCTGCCTCAATAAAAAAAAAATCAACTGTGACTAACAATCAGGTGAGAACATAAAATGTAAGGCTGATCTATTAGCCTCCGTTAGCAAAATCCGGGTACAGCATAAGAATATCTTCCAATATTCCTAAGTGTATGAAGTAATTGCAGAGTTCAAAGTACCTTATACCATTTGGTCTGAAGTCACTTATAACAGGGCAATCACAGATATAGTGTTGGTGAGTATGCTCTTGTTCCCAGCTCTTGTTCACATAGTTTACAATTGGAATATTCACCACTGGGGCTATTCATTACCTGCAGCCATCTGCGATACATATCGATATCCTAGCCTAATTCTGGCAATTACAATGTCACACTGTCATTGTGACACTAGTGGAAGTTTTATGCTGTCCGTTCATATAATTCTCGATTCTAAACATGTTTAGTTAGTCTAGTTCATTAATTATGCACCCCATATCATCTTGTGGGCGGTAGAGGAAAAGGTTACAGAGGCACATAAACATGTCATAGCTCTTTATACTCTTGCTTTCTGGCTTTTGTGTGTCAGTGACTGCTCTTCTGTCTTCCCTAATTTCCTAAAATATTGCGGCTTTGACAGAAGAGATTGGAATGCCCATATCCCACTCAACTTCAGGCTTATCACATTCAGTTTTAGCTGCCTTGTTTGTGTCATCATGCTGGACAACACCTATATGAGAAGGTATCCATACAAATGAGACTTTGAAACTCCTACTGTTTGCAAAAATGTTGTTTATAATGGATGTTACAACTACAACCTTTTGAAGATCAATGCTAATTTTATCTAGATAATGTAATAAACGAAAGTTTTCTATGTCAACAGAAAGGCAGAAATATAAGCTACACTTTAAATACTTGTCATAAATATAACTGAAGTGAAAGCGAAGATATTTGCATTTGTATAGCTACTTGATACTGTACAGTTACTTGATGGCTTGCTTTAAGAGTGTGAAGCCCTTCACACCAGCCTATAAATTGTGTAATTTATTTCCATATATGCTAATTAACCTTAAAATCTTTATGTCAGAAGGAAGGAAGATGTAGACGTTAATGTGACAGCATTTCAAGAAATATCTCTCTCTAAAGTTAAATAATACAATCCTATCGCCGGTGTCCGGACACATAGCTACTTAGGTATCAGTGGCCAGCCAGGTGGAGATCACAGGCTGTACAATACTGATAAATTGTGTAATTCACAGAGATACGTTGATAAACATTAATGTTTTATATTTTATTAAAAATACAGATATAAACTTTGTTTCATACGTTAAATGTAACAATATTTCAGTATATATTATATAAGCATAGTATATATAATTCAGTATATACAATATATAATAAGAGTGTCAGACCACGGAGGAAGAATTGAAACAGGAATTTCCTTTAGTACTTTCTTATATTAATACATCTTCAGAACGAACCATTCCTTCTGAAGATGTATTAATATACGAAAGTACTTAAGGAAATTCCTGTTTCAATTCATCCTCCGTGGTCTGACACTGTCACATTTTTCATTACGTGTTAATTTTCGTGATTTACACACAAAATATATAATAACATATTGTATATATAACAATATAAGTATAAGACCCAAGTATATTTATGATTTAACGATTTCCCATAAAGTTGCAATGATACCCTAATTGCACACTATCATTGCCATTCTAAAGTCGATTGTGAACTTAATCGACACAATCGACTTAAGATTGGTCCAGGGCGGACCGAAACGTCGTCATCCCTTCACTTTCTAGTGTGTGTGGTTTGGTTAACATATTTCAGCCATGTTATTGTGACTCCTCGTCTGCTTAACTTATAAAATTTAAGTCACCTTAATACACAAAACAGAAGTAAAGATATATACTGTTTGTATATTAATTATGACGCATGATCGATGTCTAGTTGAATTATGGTTGAAACAGTCAGATTATATATGTCAGCCACAAGCAAGTAATTATCAAAAGAAGGCGCCAAGCTGAGGATTGTCATCCACAAGTACAGCCACTTTTACCTTTACTATAAACTTTAATATATATTCTATATCATCATAAATTCGGAGAGATACAATATGTTTCCAATTTTGTTTTATTAAATTATATATTTTGAAAACAGAGATGTATTCTAGTTTACCTAATATAGAGCATGAATACCACAGACTCATCGTGCGAGTTGTAGTTTATTCTGCACTCCATACTTATCCTGTGAGTCTCAGTGTATTTTGAAGCACATACTTATACTCATACTGTGAGTCTATTGTGCATTTATTTGTGCGTTTATTGTGCACCCTATACTCATCCTGAGGCTTAGGTTACTGTACACCCCTTAGTCATCATGTCTCCCAAGGGGTCCGTGTAATTGCCCAAAGCTAATTACCCCCAAGGACCACAGGCCTCCTCCGGTTGGTTGTTTGGTCTACCAGGCTGTTTGACGCGGCTGTCGTTTACAGACATTACATTATATGTCTGCATTACTTTACTACTCCACAAGCTTCTATTACCCCTACATATCCTTAATTCTAAATGTCTGTCTACTTCTTGATAATATATATATATATATATATATATATATATATATATATATATATATATATATATATATATATATATATATATATATATATATATAAGCCTATACTTGCATAAACCACAAGGGAAGATTAATAATCTTTGGACAACACCCACCAGTGGGACTCGAACCCAGAAAGCACAACTACCTTCCAGTAGCTGGCATAACTAGTATGCTTTAACCCACTACACCATCAGACCTTACAAAAGAAGTAGATAGTTGTTTGGGATATATATCTCGAACTATCTACTTCTTTTGTAAGGTCTGATGGTGTAGTGGGTTAAAGCATACTAGTTATGCCAGCTACTGGAAGGTAGTTGTGCTTTCTGGGTTCGAGTCCCACTGGTGGGTGTTGTCCAAAGATTATTAATCTTCCCTTGTGGTTTATGCAAGTATAGGCTTATAAGCTGGACACGAGTTCTCTCACATTGACAGTGGCTTGATGGAAAATGCAGACTGACCCCACACTCATCTGGTGCCTTCGGGAAGTGGAGATGTTTGGGATATATATCTCGAACTATCTACTTCTTTTGTAAGGTCTGATGGTGTAGTGGGTTAAAGCATACTAGTTATGCCAGCTACTGGAAGGTAGTTGTGCTTTCTGGGTTCGAGTCCCACTGGTGGGTGTTGTCCAAAGATTATTAATCTTCCCTTGTGGTTTATGCAAGTATAGGCTTATAAGCTGGACACGAGTTCTCTCACATTGACAGTGGCTTGATGGAAAATGCAGACTGACCCCACACTCATCTGGTGCCTTCGGGAAGTGGAGATGTTTGGGATATATATCTCGAACTATCTACTTCTTTTGTAAGGTCTGATGGTGTAGTGGGTTAAAGCATACTAGTTATGCCAGCTACTGGAAGGTAGTTGTGCTTTCTGGGTTCGAGTCCCACTGGTGGGTGTTGTCCAAAGATTATTAATCTTCCCTTGTGGTTTATGCAAGTATAGGCTTATAAGCTGGACACGAGTTCTCTCACATTGACAGTGGCTTGATGGAAAATGCAGACTGACCCCACACTCATCTGGTGCCTTCGGGAAGTGGAGATGTTTGGGATATATATCTCGAACTATCTACTTCTTTTGTAAGGTCTGATGGTGTAGTGGGTTAAAGCATACTAGTTATGCCAGCTACTGGAAGGTAGTTGTGCTTTCTGGGTTCGAGTCCCACTGGTGGGTGTTGTCCAAAGATTATTAATCTTCCCTTGTGGTTTATGCAAGTATAGGCTTATAAGCTGGACACGAGTTCTCTCACATTGACAGTGGCTTGATGGAAAATGCAGACTGACCCCACACTCATCTGGTGCCTTCGGGAAGTGGAGATGTTTGGGATATATATCTCGAACTATCTACTTCTTTTGTAAGGTCTGATGGTGTAGTGGGTTAAAGCATACTAGTTATGCCAGCTACTGGAAGGTAGTTGTGCTTTCTGGGTTCGAGTCCCACTGGTGGGTGTTGTCCAAAGATTATTAATCTTCCCTTGTGGTTTATGCAAGTATAGGCTTATAAGCTGGACACGAGTTCTCTCACATTGACAGTGGCTTGATGGAAAATGCAGACTGACCCCACACTCATCTGGTGCCTTCGGGAAGTGGAGATGTTTGGGATATATATCTCGAACTATCTACTTCTTTTGTAAGGTCTGATGGTGTAGTGGGTTAAAGCATACTAGTTATGCCAGCTACTGGAAGGTAGTTGTGCTTTCTGGGTTCGAGTCCCACTGGTGGGTGTTGTCCAAAGATTATTAATCTTCCCTTGTGGTTTATGCAAGTATAGGCTTATAAGCTGGACACGAGTTCTCTCACATTGACAGTGGCTTGATGGAAAATGCAGACTGACCCCACACTCATCTGGTGCCTTCGGGAAGTGGAGATGTTTGGGATATATATCTCGAACTATCTACTTCTTTTGTAAGGTCTGATGGTGTAGTGGGTTAAAGCATACTAGTTATGCCAGCTACTGGAAGGTAGTTGTGCTTTCTGGGTTCGAGTCCCACTGGTGGGTGTTGTCCAAAGATTATTAATCTTCCCTTGTGGTTTATGCAAGTATAGGCTTATAAGCTGGACACGAGTTCTCTCACATTGACAGTGGCTTGATGGAAAATGCAGACTGACCCCACACTCATCTGGTGCCTTCGGGAAGTGGAGATGTTTGGGATATATATCTCGAACTATCTACTTCTTTTGTAAGGTCTGATGGTGTAGTGGGTTAAAGCATACTAGTTATGCCAGCTACTGGAAGGTAGTTGTGCTTTCTGGGTTCGAGTCCCACTGGTGGGTGTTGTCCAAAGATTATTAATCTTCCCTTGTGGTTTATGCAAGTATAGGCTTATAAGCTGGACACGAGTTCTCTCACATTGACAGTGGCTTGATGGAAAATGCAGACTGACCCCACACTCATCTGGTGCCTTCGGGAAGTGGAGATGTTTGGGATATATATCTCGAACTATCTACTTCTTTTGTAAGGTCTGATGGTGTAGTGGGTTAAAGCATACTAGTTATGCCAGCTACTGGAAGGTAGTTGTGCTTTCTGGGTTCGAGTCCCACTGGTGGGTGTTGTCCAAAGATTATTAATCTTCCCTTGTGGTTTATGCAAGTATAGGCTTATAAGCTGGACACGAGTTCTCTCACATTGACAGTGGCTTGATGGAAAATGCAGACTGACCCCACACTCATCTGGTGCCTTCGGGAAGTGGAGATGTTTGGGATATATATCTCGAACTATCTACTTCTTTTGTAAGGTCTGATGGTGTAGTGGGTTAAAGCATACTAGTTATGCCAGCTACTGGAAGGTAGTTGTGCTTTCTGGGTTCGAGTCCCACTGGTGGGTGTTGTCCAAAGATTATTAATCTTCCCTTGTGGTTTATGCAAGTATAGGCTTATAAGCTGGACACGAGTTCTCTCACATTGACAGTGGCTTGATGGAAAATGCAGACTGACCCCACACTCATCTGGTGCCTTCGGGAAGTGGAGATGTTTGGGATATATATCTCGAACTATCTACTTCTTTTGTAAGGTCTGATGGTGTAGTGGGTTAAAGCATACTAGTTATGCCAGCTACTGGAAGGTAGTTGTGCTTTCTGGGTTCGAGTCCCACTGGTGGGTGTTGTCCAAAGATTATTAATCTTCCCTTGTGGTTTATGCAAGTATAGGCTTATAAGCTGGACACGAGTTCTCTCACATTGACAGTGGCTTGATGGAAAATGCAGACTGACCCCACACTCATCTGGTGCCTTCGGGAAGTGGAGATGTTTGGGATATATATCTCGAACTATCTACTTCTTTTGTAAGGTCTGATGGTGTAGTGGGTTAAAGCATACTAGTTATGCCAGCTACTGGAAGGTAGTTGTGCTTTCTGGGTTCGAGTCCCACTGGTGGGTGTTGTCCAAAGATTATTAATCTTCACTTGTGGTTTATGCAAGTATAGGCTTATAAGCTGGACACGAGTTCTCTCACATTGACAGTGGCTTGATGGAAAATGCAGACTGACCCCACACTCATCTGGTGCCTTCGGGAAGTGGAGATGTTTGGGATATATATCTCGAACTATCTACTTCTTTTGTAAGGTCTGATGGTGTAGTGGGTTAAAGCATACTAGTTATGCCAGCTACTGGAAGGTAGTTGTGCTTTCTGGGTTCGAGTCCCACTGGTGGGTGTTGTCCAAAGATTATTAATCTTCACTTGTGGTTTATGCAAGTATAGGCTTATAAGCTGGACACGAGTTCTCTCACATTGACAGTGGCTTGATGGAAAATGCAGACTGACCCCACACTCATCTGGTGCCTTCGGGAAGTGGAGATGTTTGGGATATATATCTCGAACTATCTACTTCTTTTGTAAGGTCTGATGGTGTAGTGGGTTAAAGCATACTAGTTATGCCAGCTACTGGAAGGTAGTTGTGCTTTCTGGGTTCGAGTCCCACTGGTGGGTGTTGTCCAAAGATTATTAATCTTCCCTTGTGGTTTATGCAAGTATAGGCTTATAAGCTGGACACGAGTTCTCTCACATTGACAGTGGCTTGATGGAAAATGCAGACTGACCCCACACTCATCTGGTGCCTTCGGGAAGTGGAGATGTTTGGGATATATATCTCGAACTATCTACTTCTTTTGTAAGGTCTGATGGTGTAGTGGGTTAAAGCATACTAGTTATGCCAGCTACTGGAAGGTAGTTGTGCTTTCTGGGTTCGAGTCCCACTGGTGGGTGTTGTCCAAAGATTATTAATCTTCACTTGTGGTTTATGCAAGTATAGGCTTATAAGCTGGACACGAGTTCTCTCACATTGACAGTGGCTTGATGGAAAATGCAGACTGACCCCACACTCATCTGGTGCCTTCGGGAAGTGGAGATGTTTGGGATATATATCTCGAACTATCTACTTCTTTTGTAAGGTCTGATGGTGTAGTGGGTTAAAGCATACTAGTTATGCCAGCTACTGGAAGGTAGTTGTGCTTTCTGGGTTCGAGTCCCACTGGTGGGTGTTGTCCAAAGATTATTAATCTTCACTTGTGGTTTATGCAAGTATAGGCTTATAAGCTGGACACGAGTTCTCTCACATTGACAGTGGCTTGATGGAAAATGCAGACTGACCCCACACTCATCTGGTGCCTTCGGGAAGTGGAGATGTTTGGGATATATATCTCGAACTATCTACTTCTTTTGTAAGGTCTGATGGTGTAGTGGGTTAAAGCATACTAGTTATGCCAGCTACTGGAAGGTAGTTGTGCTTTCTGGGTTCGAGTCCCACTGGTGGGTGTTGTCCAAAGATTATTAATCTTCACTTGTGGTTTATGCAAGTATAGGCTTATAAGCTGGACACGAGTTCTCTCACATTGACAGTGGCTTGATGGAAAATGCAGACTGACCCCACACTCATCTGGTGCCTTCGGGAAGTGGAGATGTTTGGGATATATATCTCGAACTATCTACTTCTTTTGTAAGGTCTGATGGTGTAGTGGGTTAAAGCATACTAGTTATGCCAGCTACTGGAAGGTAGTTGTGCTTTCTGGGTTCGAGTCCCACTGGTGGGTGTTGTCCAAAGATTATTAATCTTCACTTGTGGTTTATGCAAGTATAGGCTTATAAGCTGGACACGAGTTCTCTCACATTGACAGTGGCTTGATGGAAAATGCAGACTGACCCCACACTCATCTGGTGCCTTCGGGAAGTGGAGATGTTTGGGATATATATCTCGAACTATCTACTTCTTTTGTAAGGTCTGATGGTGTAGTGGGTTAAAGCATACTAGTTATGCCAGCTACTGGAAGGTAGTTGTGCTTTCTGGGTTCGAGTCCCACTGGTGGGTGTTGTCCAAAGATTATTAATCTTCCCTTGTGGTTTATGCAAGTATAGGCTTATAAGCTGGACACGAGTTCTCTCACATTGACAGTGGCTTGATGGAAAATGCAGACTGACCCCACACTCATCTGGTGCCTTCGGGAAGTGGAGATGTTTGGGATATATATCTCGAACTATCTACTTCTTTTGTAAGGTCTGATGGTGTAGTGGGTTAAAGCATACTAGTTATGCCAGCTACTGGAAGGTAGTTGTGCTTTCTGGGTTCGAGTCCCACTGGTGGGTGTTGTCCAAAGATTATTAATCTTCACTTGTGGTTTATGCAAGTATAGGCTTATAAGCTGGACACGAGTTCTCTCACATTGACAGTGGCTTGATGGAAAATGCAGACTGACCCCACACTCATCTGGTGCCTTCGGGAAGTGGAGATGTTTGGGATATATATCTCGAACTATCTACTTCTTTTGTAAGGTCTGATGGTGTAGTGGGTTAAAGCATACTAGTTATGCCAGCTACTGGAAGGTAGTTGTGCTTTCTGGGTTCGAGTCCCACTGGTGGGTGTTGTCCAAAGATTATTAATCTTCACTTGTGGTTTATGCAAGTATAGGCTTATAAGCTGGACACGAGTTCTCTCACATTGACAGTGGCTTGATGGAAAATGCAGACTGACCCCACACTCATCTGGTGCCTTCGGGAAGTGGAGATGTTTGGGATATATATCTCGAACTATCTACTTCTTTTGTAAGGTCTGATGGTGTAGTGGGTTAAAGCATACTAGTTATGCCAGCTACTGGAAGGTAGTTGTGCTTTCTGGGTTCGAGTCCCACTGGTGGGTGTTGTCCAAAGATTATTAATCTTCACTTGTGGTTTATGCAAGTATAGGCTTATAAGCTGGACACGAGTTCTCTCACATTGACAGTGGCTTGATGGAAAATGCAGACTGACCCCACACTCATCTGGTGCCTTCGGGAAGTGGAGATGTTTGGGATATATATCTCGAACTATCTACTTCTTTTGTAAGGTCTGATGGTGTAGTGGGTTAAAGCATACTAGTTATGCCAGCTACTGGAAGGTAGTTGTGCTTTCTGGGTTCGAGTCCCACTGGTGGGTGTTGTCCAAAGATTATTAATCTTCACTTGTGGTTTATGCAAGTATAGGCTTATAAGCTGGACACGAGTTCTCTCACATTGACAGTGGCTTGATGGAAAATGCAGACTGACCCCACACTCATCTGGTGCCTTCGGGAAGTGGAGATGTTTGGGATATATATCTCGAACTATCTACTTCTTTTGTAAGGTCTGATGGTGTAGTGGGTTAAAGCATACTAGTTATGCCAGCTACTGGAAGGTAGTTGTGCTTTCTGGGTTCGAGTCCCACTGGTGGGTGTTGTCCAAAGATTATTAATCTTCACTTGTGGTTTATGCAAGTATAGGCTTATAAGCTGGACACGAGTTCTCTCACATTGACAGTGGCTTGATGGAAAATGCAGACTGACCCCACACTCATCTGGTGCCTTCGGGAAGTGGAGATGTTTGGGATATATATCTCGAACTATCTACTTCTTTTGTAAGGTCTGATGGTGTAGTGGGTTAAAGCATACTAGTTATGCCAGCTACTGGAAGGTAGTTGTGCTTTCTGGGTTCGAGTCCCACTGGTGGGTGTTGTCCAAAGATTATTAATCTTCCCTTGTGGTTTATGCAAGTATAGGCTTATAAGCTGGACACGAGTTCTCTCACATTGACAGTGGCTTGATGGAAAATGCAGACTGACCCCACACTCATCTGGTGCCTTCGGGAAGTGGAGATGTTTGGGATATATATCTCGAACTATCTACTTCTTTTGTAAGGTCTGATGGTGTAGTGGGTTAAAGCATACTAGTTATGCCAGCTACTGGAAGGTAGTTGTGCTTTCTGGGTTCGAGTCCCACTGGTGGGTGTTGTCCAAAGATTATTAATCTTCCCTTGTGGTTTATGCAAGTATAGGCTTATAAGCTGGACACGAGTTCTCTCACATTGACAGTGGCTTGATGGAAAATGCAGACTGACCCCACACTCATCTGGTGCCTTCGGGAAGTGGAGATGTTTGGGATATATATCTCGAACTATCTACTTCTTTTGTAAGGTCTGATGGTGTAGTGGGTTAAAGCATACTAGTTATGCCAGCTACTGGAAGGTAGTTGTGCTTTCTGGGTTCGAGTCCCACTGGTGGGTGTTGTCCAAAGATTATTAATCTTCCCTTGTGGTTTATGCAAGTATAGGCTTATAAGCTGGACACGAGTTCTCTCACATTGACAGTGGCTTGATGGAAAATGCAGACTGACCCCACACTCATCTGGTGCCTTCGGGAAGTGGAGATGTTTGGGATATATATCTCGAACTATCTACTTCTTTTGTAAGGTCTGATGGTGTAGTGGGTTAAAGCATACTAGTTATGCCAGCTACTGGAAGGTAGTTGTGCTTTCTGGGTTCGAGTCCCACTGGTGGGTGTTGTCCAAAGATTAT
>NW_025563546.1:0-15000 GCF_020424385.1 Procambarus clarkii
CTTTCCGTCGTCCAGGCCCTCAGGCACGTGTCCTGCTTGCCTGGGGGGTAGCCAGGACCGTTAACTCCATGTCCTCCGTCTGGCCGGTGTTGCCGGCAGGTTGGTTCCCAGGCGTTCCCGCCTGGCCGGTGTAGCCCGGTGTAGCCCGGTGTAGCCTACGTTGCAAGTTCAGCGTTCGTCCGCCTGCCCGTCCGCCTTGTGTCGTCGGTTGTTCTTCAACGTCGGAGGGGGACGCTGGCGCTGTAAGCACGGACCCGAGATCAGCACGACGACGTCTGCAGGTTTATGTCTAACGGTACGTACCACAGGCCCTGGGTTCGGCGTTGCCGCCGGCAATCCAGGATGACTCGTCTCCCTCGGTGTTTCGTTAAGTACTCGGCGTACAGTTCCAGGGGCAGTGCCCTGGACAGGGGGGTGGCCCCCATGTTGCCTGGGGCACGGTACCCTCCAGCAGATGGCGGCGCGTCGAAGCGTCGTCGGGAACGTCGTATATTTAATGATATCCCATTTTTTGCCTTTCTAAGACAATGTAAATTAAGTTTGTCACACACTTTATATGGAAGGTTTCTTATTTTGTACTTGCAGACATCTCGCGACATGCCTTGCCCTTATTCATTATTATGTTCTACATTTCAGCACTGACATGCCTCTGCTTTCAGGTCACCACGGATTCCTTTTGCCAACAGCCTAACTTAATTAACTCCTTCATTCGTTGCATCGCGCATGTCGCATGTTCAATTTTTGCGTTCGCCTGTGCTACAGTGTGTTTGCTCACTTTTCCTTGTCTTACGTCATTAAGTAAAGTCAGCCAGGATGTCCTATGTGCAGAGTTATAAGTAATTATTAAGTAAAGTCAGCCAGGAGGTGCTATTTGCAGTATTCGCGGGCCCTTATTTTGCTTTACGTTCCCTGGCCCTGCATTTTTGCCTAGTTTCCCTCAGTGGTTACCGTATTTACGCTTGGCTCTTGCAGTTTATTCACGTTACTTATTTTGTTATATTTATGTTATGCTTCACCTCCGTTCTCTTAATGTAAAATGGTTATATATGCACGCCGATTGTATACCCTTATTTTGTACTTGCAGATATCACGTGCCATGCCTTGCCCCTATTCAGGTGCCTGGGACAGGGGGTTCCTTTCTTTTATTCTCGTTTACGCCTAGCTCTCGCTGTTAGTTATGTTCTTCCCCCGGTTCCTCTGTCGTTCAACTACGCTTGTTGCTACTACGTCTGTAAGGTCTGCTAGTTTGCCTTGCTTTCGGTGTTGCGGGCCCCCTTGCTTCTTGCTTGTTTATTCAGGCTACTTTTCCCCCCCTTCTCTGGGGTCTCTTTTTCATTGGGTTGGTTAACTTTTCTTTCTGTTGCTTAGTAATTTCTTGGTCTCCTTCTGGTGTTTACTAAAGCTTTGCCTTTATGGTTTGGGTAATTTCAGACGCGTCGGGCTCGTTGCTGTGTTACGGGCCTCTTGCCCTTGCTTTAAGTTATTTGGGCCTGTTTCGTCAGCCTTCCCCTGCTCATTCGCCTCCTGCAGGGCTATGCTTTGTCAGCTGCTTGTCTCTTTTGCCGGCTTACTTTTATGCTTCTCCCATTCCTGTCTAGGATGTTTAGGTATGGCCAGCGTTGCGCGAGCCGCGGCTTATCGGTTCCCCCCCCCCCCCCCCCTGGTTCCCTGTTTACTCGGTCTCGCCCCTCTTACTTCCGCATTCTTCATCCCATTCTACGTTATCGCCTCTCGCTTTTGGGCCTATGTCCTTTCTCAGACCGGGTTGTGTGCCGTCCAGCGCGCCTCGGCGACGTTATCTTCTCTTCGGCCCTCTGTCATTTCCGCCCCCCCCCCAGCCGTGCGGGCTCGCCTGTGGGAAACGTCTCCTTGGTTCCTCCTACGTCTGCTTATCTGTTAAATTTGTTATTGGTGGACTCGCAATTTGATTTGTATTTATTACGGCAAATTTTTTCCCGCAATTTACACTTTGCTTAAGTTTCACGTTCAATTTGTTATATTAAGGGACTTTCAATTAGGATTTGTATTAATCTATTGCTTTGCCTCTGTGCCTTTAAGTTAATTTCAGCTAGGGTACGCTAGTTGCAGTGCATTCGGGTGGGGTCCCCCCCCCACAATTTTTCCTCCGGTTATTTCGTCCTATTACACTCGTTTCCCTCATCTATATTCTAAATATTGTGCATTATATTTGACCACCCATTCTTTCTTCGTATCGACAGTACATTAAGATACATTTGGATGCTACCGAGAAGTTTAGCATGGCCTCGCGCACGGTGTCATGCAAAAACTGGCCATTCGGCCTTCCTTTCGGCAAGCTCAAGCCAGTCAGTTAGCTTGATGTCGGCCAGCATGTTGTTGGCCAGCAGCAGCCAGCATGCTGTTGGCCATACGGTCGCTACGTTCTTTGGCCATCCGACCTTCTGGGCTATTTTACTCTTCTTGTTCCTTCGCCATTGTTGTTTCCTACTACGTATAGTATTCTATTTAATTTAACCTCATCAATCATTAGGTTAGGGGCCCTTACCTCCAACCGCTATTCCTTCCCTGCACTCTGCCCGCTTGGTGCACAACGTCGGCTTCTTCTGTTCCCTTTTTTTTCGCAGCCACGACAAGCCGGAACACCCCCCCCCCCCCTCCTCACCCTACTGCGGCGAGGAAGAGAACGCGAGCCGGATATCCCTCTTATCACCATTACAACGCACGCAGCGGTGACGGGATGCAGCCGCCCAGGGCCTACGTTAATACTATTATCTTCCCTTATTTGCTGGGCTATATGGTAGTATTAATATTATTCCGTATCGTTACTGTCATTCCAGTATTATTTATTAAAATATAAATTGTTATTATGGTTTGGCGTTGCTTTCTTAATTTCTTCCATTCTGCGGCACTTGCCGTCATCGGTTATTTACGTTATTACATTGTATTCTTACATTGTACGATTATTTACGACATTGTATTCTTATTATTATCCTTATACAGTTACTGGATGACAGTTCCCTGCCGTCGATTTCACTTTGCTCCTGTTCTAAAAGATGTAGCCGAAGTTCACGGCGTACTAGCTGCGGCTTGCAGACGCTCATTGACAACACAAGACCTTCACTCAGCGGCCACTTACGGCAGACTCCTTGGCTTCTATTCAGCCCTATCACCCGTCTGGAGGCAGAGATGGGATGGAGACCAAGGGTAATGTTCCCCGCTCACATTCTACATCCGCTTAGGACACAAGCATGTTATAGATTTGGCTTTAAGAATTGGTTCTTATTCCATTTTATTGTTTATGTATATATTGCTTAGTTGTATATACCCGTTCTTGGTATATGTATTGTTTATATCAAGATTTATAATGTTTCGTATTACCCCTGTTATAGTTGCTTTGTGCTTCCTTGCTGTTCTCCTAGTGGCTTTCTCCCACCTTTGCTCTTAGCAAAGGTACTTCCCCCTTCCGTTTGCTGGAAGATTCTTAGAATTGTTAGCCCCCTTCATTGCTACAGTATAATTATTCGGAAAACTCTTTATTCATCCAGGATTGTTAATTAAGGAATCTCTTAATTCCTGCTGCCGGGCTCCCTCCCCCCGTTTTTCGTCTCCGTATTGATTCAGCTAGGGTTTTCCTCTCGTCTGTGCTCTTGCCTGTCACGATAACACTGCATGCCGCTTCTGCCCACCCTTACTGCCTTATATCTTTCAGCCCGGGGGAGGTGATCTACGCGACAAAAAATCGACGCACGCTCCGACTGGACCAGGTATCGCTTACATGGTCAGGAATCAACACTCTTCGGATCCTACAAGCGCTCCTGTCACCAGGCGAGATTTCTCCAGGATCCTATGCGCTGCCCTCTCGGCGCTAGGCTTGCCTCCAGATGACTACGCCCCGCACCCAGCTGTCTCGGGACGGGCTCGCCACATCAGAAATAATGGCAGTCGGCAGGTGGAAGAGTAGTGCTCTCACATCCTACGTCAGACGGGACGTTGTTGCTCTGCCACTTTGAGTGCCTCACGCGTGTCTTACGTCATTAAGTAAAGTCAGCCAGGATGTCCTATGTGCAGAGTTATAAGTAATTATTAAGTAAAGTCAGCCAGGAGGTGCTATTTGCAGTATTCGCGGGCCCTTATTTTGCTTTACGTTCCCTGGCCCTGCATTTTTGCCTAGTTTCCTCAGTGGTTACAGTATTTACGCTTGGCTCTTGCAGTTTATTCACGTTACTTATTTGGTTATATTTATGTTATGCTTCACCTCCGTTCTCTTAATGTAAAAATGGTTATATATGCACGCCGATTGTATACCCTTATTTTGTACTTGCAGATATCACGTGCCATGCCTTGCCCCTATTCAGGTGCCTGGGACAGGGGGTTCCTTTCTTTTATTCTCGTTTACGCCTAGCTCTCGCTGTTAGTTATGTTCTTCCCCCGGTTCCTCTGTCGTTCAACTACGCTTGTTGCTACTACGTCTGTAAGGTCTGCTAGTTTGCCTTGCTTTCGGTGTTGCGGGCCCCCTTGCTTCTTGCTTGTTTATTCAGGCTACTTTTCCCCCCCTTCTCTGGGGTCTCTTTTTCATTGGGTTGGTTAACTTTTCTTTCTGTTGCTTAGTAATTTCTTGGTCTCCTTCTGGTGTTTACTAAAGCTTTGCCTTTATGGTTTGGGTAATTTCAGACGCGTCGGGCTCGTTGCTGTGTTACGGGCCTCTTGCCCTTGCTTTAAGTTATTTGGGCCTGTTCGTCAGCCTTCCCCTGCTCATTCGCCTCCTGCAGGCTATGCTTTGTCAGCTGCTTGTCTCTTTTGCCGGCTTACTTTTATGCTTCTCCCATTCCTGTCTAGGATGTTTAGGTATGGCCAGCGGTGCGCGAGCCGCGGCTTATCGGTTCCCCCCCCCCCCCCCCTGGTTCCCTGTTTACTCGGTCTCGCCCTCTTACTTCCGCATTCTTCCATCCCATTCTACGTTATCGCCTCTCGCTTTTGGGCCTATGTCCTTTCTCAGACCGGGTTGTGTGCCGTCCAGCGCGCCTCGGCGACGTTATCTTCTCTTCGGCCCTCTGTCATTTCCGCCCCCCCCCCAGCCGTGCGGGCTCGCCTGTGGGAAACGTCTCCTTGGTTCCTCCTACGTCTGCTTATCTGTTAAATTTGTTATTGGTGGACTCGCAATTTGACTTGTATTTATTACGGAAAATTTTTTTTCCGCAATTTACACTTTGCTTAAGTTTCACGTTCAATTTGTTATATTAAGGGACTTTCAATTAGGATTTGTATTAATCTATTGCTTTGCCTCTGTGCCTTTAAGTTAATTTCAGCTAGGGTACGCTAGTTGCAGTGCATTCGGGTGGGGTCCCCCCCCCACAATTTTTCCTCCGGTTATTTCGTCCTATTACACTCGTTTCCCTCATTATATATTCTAAATATTGTGCATTATATTTGACCACCCATTCTTCTTCGTATCGACAGTACATTAAGATACATTTGGATGCTACCGAGAAGTTTAGCATGGCCTCGCGCACGGTGTCATGCAAAAACTGGCCATTCGGCCTTCCTTTCGGCAAGCTCAAGCCAGTCAGTTAGCTTGATGTCGGCCAGCATGTTGTTGGCCAGCAGCAGCCAGCATGCTGTTGGCCATACGGTCGCTAACGTTCTTTGGCCATCCGACCTTCTGGGCTATTTTACTCTTCTTGTTCCTTCGCCATTGTTGTTTCCTACTACGTAATAGTATTCTATTTAATTTAACCTCATCAATCATTAGGTTAGGGGCCCTTACCTCCAACCGCTATTCCTTCCCCTGCACTCTGCCCGCTTGGTGCACAACGTCGGCTTCTTCTGTTCCCTTTTTTTTCGCAGCCACGACAAGCCGGAACCCCCCCCCCCCCCTCCTCACCCTACTGCGGCGAGGAAGAGAACGCGAGCCGGATATCCCTCTTATCACCATTACAACGCACGCAGCGGTGACGGGATGCAGCCGCCCAGGGCCTACGTTAATACTATTATCTTCCCTTATTTGCTGGGCTATATGGTAGTATTAATATTATTCCGTATCGTTACTGTCATTCCAGTATTATTTTATTAAAAATATAAATTGTTATTATGGTTTGGCGTTGCTTTCTTAATTTCTTCCATTCTGCGGCACTTGCCGTCATCGGTTATTTACGTTATTACATTGTATTCTTACATTGTACGATTATTTACGACATTGTATTCTTATTATTATCCTTATTACAGTTACTGGATGACAGTTCCCTGCCGTCGATTTCACTTTGCTCCTGTTCTAAAAGATGTAGCCGAAGTTCACGGCGTACTAGCTGCGGCTTGCAGACGCTCATTGACAACACAAGACTTCACTCAGCGGCCACTTAAGGCAGACTCCTTGGCTTCTATTCAGCCCTATCACCCGTCTGGAGGCAGAGATGGGATGGAGACCAAGGGTAATGTTCCCCGCTCACATTCTACATCCGCTTAGGACACAAGCATGTTATAGATTTGGCTTTAAGAATTGGTTCTTATTCCATTTTATTGTTTATGTATATATTGCTTAGTTGTATATACCCGTTCTTGGTATATGTATTGTTTATATTCAAGATTTATAATGTTTCGTATTACCCCTGTTATAGTTGCTTTGTGCTTCCTTGCTGTTCTCCTAGTGGCTTTCTCCCACCTTTGCTCTTAGCAAAGGTACTTCCCCCTTCCGTTTGCTGGAAGATTCTTAGAATTGTTAGCCCCCTTCATTGCTACAGTATAATTATTCGGAAAACTCTTTATTCATCCAGGATTGTTAATTAAGGAATCTCTTAATTCCTGCTGCCGGGCTCCCTCCCCCCGTTTTTCGTCTCCGTATTGATTCAGCTAGGGTTTCCCTCTCGTCTGTGCTCTTGCCTGTCACGATAACACTGCATGCCGCTTCTGCCCACCCTTACTGCCTTATATCTTTCAGCCCGGGGGAGGTGATCTACGCGACAAAAAATCGACGCACGCTCCGACTGGACCAGGTATCGCTTACATGGTCAGGAATCAACACTCTTCGGATCCTACAAGCGCTCCTGTCACCAGGCGAGATTTCTCCAGGATCCTATGCGCTGCCCTCTCGGCGCTAGGCTTGCCTCCAGATGACTACGCCCCGCACCCAGCTGTCTCGGGACGGGCTCGCCACATCAGAAATAATGGCAGTCGGCAGGTGGAAGAGTAGTGCTCTCACATCCTACGTCAGACGGGACGTTGTTGCTCTGCCACTTTGAGTGCCTCACGCGGCCAGCTGGCACTCGCCCTTCGGGGGGGGGGGGGGGGGGTCCGGCCGCTGGCCTGCGGTGGGGTGCAGCGCCGGTCCCAAGTGTCCCGCTGTCCGCAGCTAATACTTTGCCCAGTCTAGGTGCTAGTAAGCCCTACTTGTAGTCACACCCCCTTTTCCTTATTCATTAGGTCTTTTACGGCCACTTGGCCGGGTACATTACGTGCTATGTGGTCTCTCACTTATTAGTTATTCTTTGTGTCCTGCCTGTTATATCCTAGTGTTATATAATTACTACACATTTGCACTCGGCCTTAATTCTAGTACCAGTTAACCTTTAGGTTTCTGCAGAATTAGTTTCCATGTCACTATAGGCTAAGGTCTCATACTTACTACGGGTGTACCTTTTAAGTTAAATCTAGTCCTCGGACTTGGACTTGTTACTGTTAATTCTTACTTTATATATTTACTTTATATATTTTAATATAAACTTTATATATTACTTACTTTATATATTTGAAACTTTATATATTTACATGTTCTGCAGAATTTAATCTTCAATAAATTTAAAGCCCCATACTGCCAGTATCTTTCTCCCCCTGATCAGAAAAAGGGAGTAATAGAGAGTCACCAGGGCAGGGCGTGGTACATAATATCTGATCTTAGAAAGAATGCCCACAGTTTTTGAAACTTTTTTTGATATGTTTAGAATGTGTCCCTGGAAATTCAGCTTGTGGTCAATGAGAATGCCAAGGAATTTGCCATCTAATTTGTTACAAATTTGGGTATTGTTTATTTTGAGATTTATTTGATTAGAGGATTTATTGCCAAACAGAATATAGAAAGTTTTATCAATATAAGAAAACAGCAATGATCTCAATGGTAAAGATGTTCAAATTGGGAATAAAAGGTTGGGAGATTGGGTAGCAATAGATACAGTGCAATTTTAAGGCAAAAAGAGAAACTATGAAGATGAAATTAGGTACTTTTTAGTATTGATTTTGAATGATGTAAAAGTTGGACAGCTTTTCAATTCAGTAGGGAGTGAGTTCCATAAACTGGGTCCCTTTATTTGCATAGAGTGTTTACACAAATTAAGTTTAACTCTGGGGATATCAAAGAGATATTTATTTCTGGTGTGGTGATAATGGGTCCTATTGCATCTGTCCAGGAAGAGTTTCAGACAAGGATTTGCATTTAAGAACAGGGTTTTGTAAATGTAGTTGACACAAGAGAATTTGTGGAGTGAGATTATGTTTAGCATGTTTAGGGAGTTAAACAAGGGGGCTGTGTGTTGTCTGAAAGCAGAATTTGATATTATTCTGATAGCAGATTTTTGCTGGGTGATGATAGACTTGAGGTGGTTTGCAGTGGTTGAACCCCATGCACAGATACCATAGTTGAGATAGGGATAGATTAGTGCATAATGTAGAGAGATGAGAGCAGAGTTAGGAACATAATATCTGATTTTGGAGAGTATACCAACTGTTTTAGAGACTTTCTTAGTTATGTGTTGTATGTGGGTACTGAAGTTGAGTCTCTTGTCTAGGAATATGCCAAGAAACTTTCCATCATTTTTATTGCTAATGTTTACATTGTCAATCTGAAGCTGAATTGCATTTGTAGATTTGCTTCCAAATAGGATGTAGTAGGTCTTTTCTATGTTAAGTGTTAGTTTGTTGGTAGACATCCATAAGTGGACTTTTTTTAGTTCATTCTTAACATCATTTAGTGTATGTGGGTTGGGGTTGGAGTAAATGAGGGTAGTATCATCAGCAAACAAAATAGGTTTCTGAATGTTAGAGACATTAGGCAGATCATTAATGTATATAAGAAATAGTAGGGGTCCCAAGATGCTGCCCTGAGGCACTCCAACGGTTATTGGTAGAATGGGAGAGATTATATTATTGATGGCTACACATTGGTGTCTATCACTAAGATAGGATTTGATATAGTCCAGTGCATGGCCTCGGATTCCATAATGATGGAGTTTACATAAGAGGTAATCGTGATTAACAGTATCAAAGGCCTTTCTCAGGTCAATGAAGAGTCCAATTGGAAACTCATTTTTGTCAAGGGCAGAGTAAATTATATCAAGGAGACTAATAATTGCATCGTTGGTACTCTTTTGAGAGCGGAAGCCAAACTGACAGGGGCTAAGAATGTCGAATTTTACGAGATAGGAGTAGAGCTGTTTGTAGATAATTTTTTCAAATATTTTTGATAGTATGGGTTGGTTCGATATTGGTCTGTAGTTGTTTATGTCTGACGGATTACCTCCTTTATGAACTGGCGTTACTCTTGCGTTTTTAAGGATATCAGGGAAGGTATGACACTCAAGGGATTTGTTGAACAGCAGAGCTATAGGTGGTGCAAGGGCATGGGAGGCGCTCTTGTATACAATAGATGGGATTTCACTGATGTTCCCAGCTTTGGTTTTTAGTGAGTGTATGATGGACACAACATCAGATGGGCTGACTGGTGAGAGGAGAAGAGAGTTTGGATAGCTGCCTGAGAGATATGTGTTGATATGTGTCTGAGTCTGTGGGATTTTACTTGCAAGGATACCACCAATCGATGAAAAGAAGCTATTAAATTCATTCGCCATTTCTAAGTCAGATGACAGTGTAAGGCCATCCTTTGAGAGTGTTATCTGGTTGTGGGAGTGTTGTTTAGTTCCCAGGATGTTAGAGATGGTATTCCATGTGCTTTTCATGTTGCCTTTTGCTTCTTTGAATCTAGTCTCATAATATGAAAGTTTTGCTTTTCTTATGATACTGGTAAGCACTGATGAGTACCTTTTAACTACTTCCATTGAAATTAGGCCACTCCTAAATTTCTTTTCGTATTCATGTTTTTTGTTGATTGATTTAATTATGCCACTTGTGAGCCACGGGTTATTTTTTTTTTTTATCAGTTACTTGTTTGGTAAGGAGGGGACAGTGAGTGTTGTAGAGGCTTAGAGTTTTGGAGAGAAAGAGGTTAGTTGATGAGTTTATATCCTGTGAATTATTAAATTCAGATTCCCAGTTAATATTGTGAAGTGCATTAGAGAGATTGCCTAAAGCTGATTCACTATGTAGCCTGAATGAAAGTTTTTTGGTTTCTGGTGGTGATGTGTCAATGTTTGCTATGAGGAAAGTAGGATAGTGGTCAGTTGTTCTGTCATAAATTACCCAAGATGTAAGGGGAGCTGTTATATTAGTCCATAGGTGATCCAGGGTAGTAGCATGCCAAAAGGCTTTGCGAGTTAGTGGCTTAAAAAAAATGTAAGAACACCAATGTTATGTACTCTCTTGAAAAAATGTATCTTGTACATAAATAAATAAATAAATTAGTTTGTTTAATTCTAATGCTTGTAGGCGAGAACAGTTGTGAAAGCCAGCTAGCGCACAAGTACATGAACGCCCAAAATACTTTTACACAAAAGACATGTACAGACAGGCGTGTGGCTTCTGACTTCTTTTTATTGATTAATATTAAATATTAGTCGCTTTCCTATAATATTTTTCATTTTATACAAGTATAACTGTCACATAATAAATATAAAAGGAGTTTATCCAAAAACTCCTATGTCATGGGTTCGTATCCTGGCCGGGGAGGATTTACTGGGCGCAAATCCTTAACTGTAGCCTCTGTTTAATGCAACAGTAAAATGTGTACTTGGATGAAAAAACGATTCTTCGCGGCAGGGGATCGTATTCCAGGGACCTGCCCGAAACGCTACGCGTACTAGTGGCTGTACAAGAATGTAACAACTCTTGTATATATCTCAAAAAAAAAAAACTGACAGTGTTGTGTTTTGTGCGTTGTATCGTGTTTGTGGGCATTCGGGGTGTGTTGTGTTTACGCTGGCGGGCGGCGTTTTTACCAACTCCGGATTATGTCTATTACATCACTAAACTTCATTTAATAACTATATGCCTGTTAAGTAGAAGATTTTAATTGTTAATAGCATTATATTGGCGTTTTAATATGGAACACGTACACATATGCGAAACGTCCAAAGCTGGTGTCCGAAGTGGTAAAAATATTAGTGTGCGATGTTGTCAATGTACGGAGTGTCTTGTCCCTTATCCGTCCCCGCTCTGGGCATGCTCAGTAGTGCATTCACAATGGAAGAACTGTTTCCTTCAAAAAGTATATATTCTGCCTTTATATATAAAGGAATAATTCAACATACATTCTCTGATTAGAAAACACGAGGACAATATAAGTTTCAAATCTAGAAAATCTGCTATAAACAAAAGTAAGAAGTAGGAAAAAATAAGATGTAGAACCCGAAAAAACTTTGGAACACTTAGACGAGCGTCGGTTGCCATAATAACAAATGGTGAGTTCTAGCTCAACATACAGTATACAGCACACCAGGAACAAAGGCCTCCCAGTAACCAGGAAAACTTGATAATCGACTGGCTGACCACTAGATTCACCTGTGTCGGCACATCCACCCTCATTTCGCAACTCTCCCTGCACAATCGAAGATCACATTTACTGCAAACCTCTACCGCCTCGGGTCTACTCGTGTCCGAATCTCCTCATTGGTAGCTTAACCTTCATCAATCAATTAATCGTGAGTGTCCAGACAAGAGCATTAAGGGAAAATCTTCACACAAACTGCACCTATCATAAAGAAAATGGGAACTCGCCAGTGTCGAAAATGTGGCAATATTTTCAGTTGTTTTGAAAATTTGAAGACTCACATGTTAGTGCATTCGGGTGATAAGCCTTATGAGTGTCCTGAGAGTGAAAAACGATTCAGTCAGCATGAAAGTATGATGACTCATACGATGATGCATACAGTTAAAAGACCTTTTGAGTGTACTGAGTGTGGCAAAAAATTTAGTGAACGTTTTGCGATAATACGGCACATGTCAGTGCATTCAGATGACAAATCTCACGAGTGTCCAAAGTGTGGGAAGCGTTTTATCCATCTTGGAAATTTGAAGACTCACATGTTAGTGCATTCAGGTGATCAACCTTATGAGTGTCCTTGTTGTGAAAAGCGATTCAGTCAGCTTGGAAGTATGAAGATTCACATGAAGGTGCACACAGATAAAAGACCTTTTGAGTGTGGCAAAAAATTTAGAGAACGTTATGCTATAATACGACACATGTCTTTGCATTTGGGTAAAGGGCCTCAAAAATGTCCAGAGTGTGGGAAGAGATTCATTAATTATAGAGACATGAGGACTCACATGTTAGTGCATTCAGGTGATCGACTTCACAAGTGTCCAAAGTGTGGGAAGAGATTTAGTCGTCTTGGAAATATGAAGAATCACATATCAGTGCATTCCGGTGACCGACCTCATAAGTGTCTAGAGTGTGGGAAACAATTCCGTGAGCTTGGAAATATGAAAAATCACATATTTTTGCATTTAGGTGTTCGACATGAGTGTCCAGAGTGTGGGAAGAAGTTCAAGCGTCTGGCACATGTGAAGTGTCATATGTTAGTGCATTCTGGTGATAAAACTCACCTGTGTCCAGAGTGTGGGAAGAGATTCGGTCGTCTTGAACATTTGAAAACTCACATGTTAGTGCATTCGGGTGATCGACCTCATGAGTGTCCAAAGTGTGGAAAGCGATTTAAGCTGCGAGGAAATATGAAGACTCACATGATGGTGCATACAAATGAAAGACGTTTTGAGTGTGCTGAATGTGGCACAAAATTTAGAAAACGTGGAGCTATAATACGGCACTTGTTAGTGCATTTGGGTGATGGACCCCATGAGTGTCCAGAGTGTGCGATGCGATTCCATAAGCTTGGAAATATGAAAAATCACATGCTAGTGTATTTAGGTGTTCGACATCATGAGTGTCCAGAGTGTGGGAAGAGGTTCAGGCGTCTGGGACATGTGAAGAGTCACATGTTAGTGCATTCTGGTGAGCAACCTCACCTGTGTCCAGTGTGTGGGAAGAGATTCAGTCTACTTTCATATATGAAGAAACACAAGATGAAACATTCAGTTGATAGGCTAAACACTTATAGTGCAACCCGTTCTCACACAAGACAGCACATATATGACTTAATGCTTAAAGTCAATATGTTGAATATGAATTAGTAAATATGTGATATATTCCCAGTTACTTTTTTTTCCAAGGCCCAAACTCTTCCTCACGTACCAACTTGCGTCTCACAGTACCCGTCCGTCAACCTAGATAGCAGAATAGTCGTGATTGGTTCAATTATAAGGAAAATTGTACTTTTCAGGTCCCACATGGGTTGTGAAATTTACCTACTATTGTCCATGCTCTTAGAATATTATAGATCAGCTACTTCCTATTGAAGGTTCGTAGTTTTGTTTTGAGAAATATTAGTTGTTCTTAGTAAATTATAATAAGCACTAAAAATTATTACATAGAATAACAGTCCTTCACCAATCAATATTATATACCATAGTTGGTGCTTTACAAATCTTTAAAGGATGTTTTGTAGGAACGCTAACAGAAAACGATGGTTCATTGGAATGTCTATGGGGTAAACTACTCTAAACAGGATGGTATTGTGTCTACTATACCAACTACAGGATCGGTATATTGTCCACTACTACCTGTTAGGTGAGTAAGGGGTGCAATACCACCACAGGATGGGTATGAGGGTCACATCCACCCAGAGGATGAGTATGGGGATCACATCCACCCACAGGAAGGGTATGGGGTCCAATACCACCCACAGGATGAGTATGGCGTCCACTACAACCCACAGGATGGGTATGGGGCTCCAACCACCCATAGAATGGGTATGGGGCTCCAACCACCCATAAAATGGGTATGGGGTCCAATAACACCCACTGGATGTGTATATGGCGTCCATTGCCGCGCGTCGAGCTCGAAAACCGCAGCATTCATCTCAGAACCATGCCTATTTCACGCAGATTCCTTAATAAACGTAAAAGTTTTATATGTCACAAGAAAGATAGAAATATAAGCTTCATTCTAAATACCTTACCATGGGCATATTTAAATTTAAACCGAAGATACGTGTACTTTTATAATAGCCGAGCTCCGACCCCGGACAGATCGATCGACCGAGCAACTCTCTCTCAGAACAATGTTTATTTCACGTGAATTCGTTAGTAAACATATATGTTTTATATGTCTCAAGAAAGACAGACATATAAGCTTCACTTTAAACACTTTACTATAGACATATTTAAATTTCTAATGAAGATTATTGTATTTTAAAAATTACGGAGCTCCCACCCCGTACAGACTGAACGACAGAGCAACTCTCTCTCAGATCAATGTTTATTTCACGTAAATTCGTTAATAAACACAAATGTTTTATAAGTCTTAAGCAAGATAGAAATAAGAGCTTCATTTTAAATACATTACAATAGACATATTTATAGCTCAAGTGAAGATACATATGTTTTTATAGTAGCGCTCAGTAGCTTGTCGGGCATGGAGTGCAGACGCCTACGCACTTGCCGATATATTGTATAATTAACAAAGATACGCTAATAAAGCCTAAAATCTTATATGCCTCCAGAAAGACCGATATATGAACATTATTATAATTGCACCAAATGAAATATATCATGTTCGAGAACAAAGATATATCAATTTTAAATTAAGTTTCGACTCTCTCTCGGGTGAGAGAGATGGGGCGACTCTCGCCCCATCTATTGGAGATTCTGTGCACTAAATACCCAAAGCTACTCAAACCCTCCTAGCATTATTTAAGTAATGAAGTAATATGGTATATTTACTCACTATAATGTGGGTGCTGAATGCAGAACATGAGAAAACATATATTTACTCCAAACTAATATAATTTCATTATGAAATAAGTAGCA